>JBAJFG010000097.1:0-46131 GCA_037903475.1 Ancylostoma caninum
ATGGAGAGACCAGCTTGAACGATACGGGATAAAACTTGAAGAAAACACAGTACCTCTAATGCGGAGAACAAACACCAGGGTCCGTAGTAAACTCATCATTACGGTCAGATAATCTGACCTAGCCGCTCATTGCCTCTATGAGCTAGCTCATCTAGGCGATGAGAGGAGGATAATGACGAGGTATAGCGAGTTGGTCGCGGCTGCCTCCCTCAGGCGATCACTGAGAGCAACTCAACTCAAAAAATCAGTTGGTCTGACTCATGATCGCTGCGATGAGGGCTAGACAGCCGCGAAAATAGTGTTATGAGCCGCGGAGGGCTTTGTAAGTTGCTCGGAGCAACTTACGAAAAAATGTCAGGCGACCTGAAAAATATTGCATGCAACTGCGTGAAACTGCGTAGCAGCCCCTGAATGTGCCCGCAGGGCGCGAAGGTTTTGGTTTGGCCTTAATTTAAACTAATTTTTAATTTGTGAGAAAGTGTTAGATTTCGGTGGCCAGAATCTAACTCAAGCTAACGAGCAGCGTCTAAAGTGGGTATGGTCATTTTCAGGAGCTGTTCATTCTTCACCTACAAAATCTTTTCATTGCTTGTTTTTTTTTCAGAGTTGCGATCTGTCCGAACTATCGCTTGCTTTTTTTTTTCAGAATTGCAACCTGTCCGAACCAAAGTTATGCGTTTTCAGGAAGAAAATGTCCGGGTAGTTCCATATTCGAAGGAATATGGGAGATATTAACCGTTTCCTTTCATGGCTTCCAGTTGTATACGTTTTTTGTGGCAAACGTTGCGCAGTTTCTGAGCGAAAACATTTTTAAAGTAAGTTTGTGTTTATTTTTCCTCTCAGATTCCTTTCGCTTTAGTATCTATCTCGGACGTTCACCAAGAGGCATTTTTACAGTGTTCCACGGAGATTTCAATGTTACAAATTGAATCAGAGGATAGTGCGTGTTAGGAGGAACTATGCACAATGTTCTGAAGTTCTGTACCACCATCAACGAGGTAGGATTTATTTTAGCAAATTGAATCCGAAGGTCCGCATGTGTCATTAAGATCAGCCTGCTCTGAAGCAGGAACAATGAGTGATGGTCTGCCAATTTGCTTTAGTCTGGCTATACTTTCGTGAATCCTAGCCCTGAACGATCTACGGGTGGTACTCGTAGGTTCGGTAAAATCTTCCTACAAGCAGGTAGAAGCCGTAGAACTGAAAGGAAAACCTTACCATATCATTTGAAAAGATCTGAGCGGCAGCGCTGAGCCCTCCCTCGAACATATTTTCGGTCACAAAAATTGAATTCATGTACCCCTTTTCGAGCTCTTTAAGTGCTAGGACTGGGAAGGCTGGGATATTCCTAGAAAAATCGTGTATTTGCTCTTTCCTTTGCAAAACCTCCTGCGGTAGTTTCGATATGGCTCTTATGACGCTTTTAATTAGGTGCTTAGTTTTTTTTTCATCAGTTAATTACGGTCAGCACCACCGTAGAACTCCGATTGTCTGCGCATCCGCACATTGCATTGATGTCAGCGTCCTTATTGCCGTCCAATTCTTCTGCTTCCTGTTCTAATCTGTCCAAGCAGGTGGTTCTGTGGCCAACTCGTGTTCTGTGGCCTCCATGCTTTTGGACTCCTCTGTAGATGACACTGGAAGTAAAATCAAAGGACTCGAGCCTCGGCGAGAACGCTCTTGGGAATGTTTTTGATGAAGGTGATAAACACATGCTGACTTCAAAAGAAACAACAATGTTTACTTGCTCCAGTCGTCTTTACTGCTCTGTTAGTAAGCAGCCTATAGGCCGCAGTGATACTGTCATCCACTCGGGAACCAACCCACGATTTAAACATCGATCGATGTCGTTGTAGGCAGCGTGACGCCTGGAATTTTCAGGTACTCACTCACATTGTGCTGTTTTTGTGCTGCTTCTCCAGTTATTGGGGCTGTTGTAGGTCCTATCCTGCGACTGTCCTCTATTTGTCCTGTACAATGTCTGACATTGTTGTGCTGAACGTTGGTGGGAAGAAATTCTTCACAACAGTGGACACACTGACGAGCGCAAAGGCAGGGGAACACACCTACTTCACCTTTTTGAGGTTTTTATGTTAGTTTTTAGTGTTTTTTAATGTTACTTTTGGTAACAGTCTGTGATTTTCTTATATTAGAACGGTGAAATCTTCACTGATCGCGATCCGGCAGTCTTCAACTATACTCTAAACTTTCTTCGCGAAAGTCTGGTGATCATCCCGGCAGACATGTTCACCAGGGAGCTAATACTCAGCGATGCCAGGGTAATTTCTACCATTTTCAATTTTGAAGCATGTTAACATGATGCTGATTCCTACGCGCCTCGGGCTATCTCTGATAACTGTGCAGCACGAACGCAGCCCTAACGGCGTAATGGTTCTAGTAGAAACCCTAGCAGTAACGGTTCCCAGTTGCTGCCATTCTCCCCTTGATTGCTGCCGTCCCTCAGCAATTGCTGCTAAAGGGCGGACAGCTTGAGCAGCAATCGAGGGGAGGATGGCAGCAACTGGGAACCGTTGCTGCTAGCGTTTCTAACCGAACCATTACGTCCTTCGGGCTGCGTTTGTGCTGCACAGTTATCAGAGATAGTGGATTCGTTTTAACAGTGCGTTTACCGCGACAGCGGCTCTCCTAGTAATTGAGCACGCAGCGCGGTCGGTCAAACAGCTGACTCATACGGCTTCTTTGACTAGTTTTATCGGCTGTTTCCTTCTTTAGTTGTTCTAAAAACTGAGAAAGAAAAATTTGAGAGGAAGCAAGCGATAAAATTTACTAAAGACACTGGGTTGATGGTGGATCATCTGTTTGATTGATCACGCTGCCTGCCCCATTGTCAGCAGAGTCGCTGTCGGGAGAAACGCACTGTCGAAACGAATCGGTGATATAAGTGGCGTACATTTGAGGGAAATTTTTCCAATCTCACATAGTTTTTAGACTTTGGTTTTTGTTCTAGAGTAATCTTTCTCCGTTTCTTCGACTTTGTTTCCCCTAGAGGTCCTTTTCTAACTCCTCCCCAACTCTTTTGCACTCCTTTACATAATATCTCTGGGAACTATGCAGCACGAACGCAGCCCGAACGGCGTACTGGGTCGAGTAGAAACCCTGACAGCATCTCCACCCAGTTACTGCTACCCTCCCCTCAACTGCTGCCACTCTTCAGTAATTGCTGTTGAAGGGACGAAAGCTTGAGCAGCAATTGAGGAGGACGATGGCAGCGGCTGGAAGCAGTTGCTGCTAGGGTTTCTACTCGATTTATTACGCCGTTCGTGCTGCGTTTGTGCCGCACAGTTACCAGAGATTCACGTACGATGAGAAAGTGTTGGATGGTACTTGGCTGGAAGAAGGAAATTACAAGGCTAGGGCGGTGATGATGCGGCGCTGCAGGTAGGTGTAGATAAAATGGAGTCTCTCACAAATGATTTTTTTCGTATCTCAAAGTAAAAATGGCTTTAATCAACGGTTAAAATTAAAAATGAACAGCTACGGCTATAATTGCCACTTATGGACGTTGCTTTCAGTTCTATGGCCTCAAGAAGTTTACGAGAATGCTCGAGTGGGCAATGGGACTGCAAGGATATCAGGTCATCGAAGTGATGGATCCCATTTGTCCACGTCACTATTTGGCGCATGATAAATAGGACGATTCTGGATTACTACGAAAGTTGTATCTTTCATGTTCTACTCGGGTTGTTGTAATAGGGTGGAAAACATTGTTAGCGAACATAGTTGTGGAAGGGACACAAGCATGACATAGCTAGAAGTATGTTCATGTCACATCTATGAACTCAATAGCGTTATCGGTGCTCACACCTTACAACGCGCCAATTTACGCTGGCTCGGTAGTTTCGAGGCAAGTGCGCGGCGTCTAGCATCCTCTTTATGTCGCGGGACCCACGCATGGGTTTATTAACGATCAAATTTCTTTTGAGGCTCGTAATGCCAGAATGTCCAACTCAAACCATTATAATGAAACGTCAGGAGGCAGCGATGTATGTATATACAGTCCTTCTCAAAATTACTTGCCTCACGGTTCACCGCCCATCTGCTAAGCCGCGCCGCATCACCTGTGCATTATCATACGTGATGTGACGTGGCTGAGCTGACGGGCGGTTCAGCGTGAGGCAAGCATTTTTGAGAAAGACTGTGATGCCCATCTGTACAGTGCCGTAGATCCACTCGTCCTCAAGGTGCACCGGTCACACGTGGCGTCCTGCTGGCGATCGATACTCAGCCGGTTAGCTCCGGGAATACTGCCAGCAGGACGCCACATGTGATTTCAGGCGGTGCGCCTTGAGGATCTACGATCTACTGTACAGATGGGCATCCAGTGATGTGAAAGGCAACACCTTGGGTAGTCCAATGGGCTGAAAACTGATGGCGCGCTTTGAAAACTTGTAAATTTTAAAGGCGAGAAAACTCTAAGCTCTCCCAATAATTTTCACCCCAAATTGCTTGTCATTATCCATTGAATTCATTCCCTCTGTTTAAAAGAATTCAAAATTTACAGTGGACGGCAACGGCGGTGGCCCAACTGCAGCCTCGTGGAGGACGCAGCGCGACCGCGCCGCGCGCCGGGATCGGTGTCGTCACCGTCGGAATGCTATTTCTAAGGTCTTTTCTCCCGGATTTGCTCAAAAATCCTTAGAATCGAGTAAAAAAGCTCTAAGAAGTTGCATAACAGCAGCAGAATACATAGGTTACGGCGCGCGCAGCGCGGTTGCGCAACGTCCTTCTCAAGGCCGCAGATGGGCCAACGCCATTGAAGTCCACTGTAATTCATTAGTGCTGAGGCCGAAGAAATAAGGAATTTTCGGAATATGACCCTAATTAGTGGGTGCGGTCAAGGCTATTAAGGAACATTTTGAAATATTTGGTGACAGCTGCAAAAGCGTGAGACGTTCAAGAGAGGAAAAAAAGATGCAGAACATTGTTCTCCATCATGAAACGCTTTAGGTTCCAAAAAATTTTCACCAGAGGCAAAGTTATAGAGAAATCCCACGAAAATTTTAACATTCTACCGATGCGGCTGTAGCTATTAGACTTGCTGCAGGATGATGGGTACATGATGAACGCAGGATGGATGTGCGGCTGGCTGGAAGCAGGTTGAAATTGTCTCATTCGGATAGCTAATTTCTTTGAGAAACTTTATTTCCTACCGAGCATACACTTTCTAATAGCAAATCGAGGGATGAAACATGTTTAACGCAAACAAGAATGAACCGGCAGCAATGAGTACCTCTGCCTTATCCCATCATTAACGTATCTTATCTTGCAAACAACTCAGTATCTCATCAGCAGTATCATTCAATCGATGAGATCGCATCCAGATCGACTCATTCCGCCCCTCTTTCGGAATGGATCGCCTGACGTTCACTCACGTCAGATCACCTGACTGGTAGGTTTACTACGGACCCAGGTGCGATAGCCATCGATAATGAGGTCCCGAACAGCTGAAGTCAAAGATTTATCACACAGTAGTCCGGCGTGTTGCGTTGTATGGAGCGGAATGCTGGCCTACCACCTTAAAACATGAGCAGACACTCCACACAATGGAAATGAGAATGCTTCGCTGGACACACGAGATTACACGTCTTGACAGAGTGCAAAATGAAGACGTGCGCTCACTGTTTGGAGTAGCACCCATCACGACAAAGATGCGAGAAGCGCGGCTACGCTGGTACGGTCACGTACTGAGAACTACGGCGTCTAATGCTTGGTGTGGATGATGTGTTCGAATGAAGGAAATGGCGCAATCGCACGAGAAACGCCGACCCCAGACGCGGGGAAACTGGAAACAGGCTTAGAAGAAGAAGAAGAGATTGCCGGTAGACCTCAGTCTACTCTACGGTTCTGCTGGGAAGGGAGTCCTACGGGACTCGACTGACCCACTGAGGCTCGGATGAAACCGTGGCGCGCAAACCAGGCGAGATGCGTGCGATGCGGTCGCGCGCGGACGCTGATGCAGAAACGCGTCCGAGTTCGCTAGTAGCGACCGGCGTTCCGAGCACGGGGCTCAGCCGTGCTCCGGAACACTTTTGATTTCTCGTGTTCTTCACTTTCGATACAAAATCGGGTCTCCCGCACCATGATAATGCTATCGAATTCGGGACAAAATCGGATGTCCCGCGAAACTTGCGAGACAAAAGCTCTCATTTTTGGATGCGTCCCGCTCACCCTCGAGTGGGAGGTGCGTATGAAAACCTGGAAGTGACGGACGCAGAAAGTGGGCGAAAGTGGAGCTTGGGAAAAAAGTGGGATCTCCGCGGCTTTGAGGATGCAGATAGAAAATAAGCTTGATAAAAATAATAATTATAATACTAAACAATTAAAGGCAGTGTCTCAGCTCAGGGACAAAGTTCGTCAGTCGAAAGAATGCGAGCCACTGAGCACAACGATGTACTTTGTTTTTCGTAGAAACGTCGAAAACCCCATAAGTTACGGGTTTCTTTGGCCGAGAATTTCGAAATTCTCGGCCAGTGGACGAGAGAGTTCATTCCGCAGTAAGAGCTTGCTGAGGGTGCGGCATGGTTTTTCAACACGGGTTTGTTTCTTTGATAATAGCTGCTGCTGAGAAGTTCATTTTAAGGTGCAATCTCAGTTTCTCAGCTCCGCTTTTGCTAGCTACGTAGCAAGAAAACTCGTCCGCTCCTGTATCCAATTTTGCCTTAAAAGTAGGGGTTTTTAAAGGTGTTTTCTGACATCAAGCACATCATTGGAATCAGCACTCCGGGCTGGACCTGAATCTGTGAATATCTCGGCACCCAACATGAGTTGAGACACTGCCTTTAATAAAAGTTCTTTTAAAAATAATGATAAAAATAAACAGTTAAACTAAACAAGATTTTTATTTGTTTTGTACAGTAACTTCGAGAATCTGGCAACCTATTCCCGGGGAAACACGCGCCCTCCTCCTCCCCCCTCCTCCCTCCCTGCGTCCTCCCCCCTCCCCTAAAAAATGGCTATACACAACGTCACGTATAGGTTGGCCTGGGCCGGTATGCATAATTGATATTACCCAGGGTAAACGCGTTGTGTTAAATATGGGTAAGTTTGCGTGATGTTAACACGTTTACCCCGGTATCCCCTATGATGCATACCGGTCCAGGTAAGGGGTGAAGTGTGTACGTTAATACGTCAACCGTGGGTAATCTCAATGATGCACCAGGGTTAAGGCTGCTGCTGCTAACAGGACTAAGATAAAGCAAATTTTATTGGCTGGAAATGTTGTATATGAATTGTCAAGACAGCAATTTTCATAATAACGATACTGGGGACCATTTGCAGTATTGATTTTTACTCTGCAGTTTTCCACCCTCCACCCTTTGCTCACCTCAATTAATGGTTGCGGCGCTCTCATATCAGATGTTGATGGCTTCTTGGTACGCAGGAGATTCCCCATCGAGAATATCATTCTGTCGTGCACATGTCCTCTACAAAACTGAGATGGGTAGAGACGCAGAGAGGTACCTAACCGTCTGCACTCTAACCTAAACGCATTGCTTTTCCTAGGTAGTGACAGTTTTGCAATTCGACACTCTTGCTCAGCACATGAACCAATATAGACGTCCGTATCTAGAAACAAGTTGTCTTTAGATTCAAGTCAAGGAAAATCAATAAATTGACTGCGCGAAACATACTGTGTTTTTGTTGAACCTCTTCACGGAAAAATTCACCAATGGTACGTTGCTTCTTATCGACTCGACAAAACACCTATACAGTGAGAATTGCTGTAAAAGTATTCCTTTTCCTTTCTCCAACTGATCTTTACCTGGTCTATTAGCCAGCCAAACGTTATTGGATGGTAGGCAATCTTCGATCCTGGCGGATACTTCGGGATCTCATCCTCGATTATTTTCGAAATTTTAGTTCTGTTGGCAGCCTCATCCAATGTGATGTCCTCTTCAAAATATGGTAGCCCGGCCTTAAATAAACTGGGATAAACGCAAGACGAAAGCGACAAATACCGCCAAAGGAAAGAGGTCAACCGTCGAGTTGCCCAGTTCTTTTCGAAGGTTGGAACCGGCAATTTTCTTAGACGAGAGAAGTGAGAGTTTATCCAGAGCAAATTAGAGAGTGTTCTATGCGGTTTTCGGGGGCAAACCTGGGGTTTCCTGGGAAGAAGTTGGTGGTATTTTGCTTTTTCTTCTATCTGTGCTGTGACGCACGCCACCAAAAAATGAGTGGTTCAGTCCGGCTAGCAGATGGTCCTACCGTAACTTCTTAGCGTAAAATAAAGTGTGGCCCGCTCATTTTTTACTGGAGACGGTCAATTACCTATGTGTTCAGAGTCTATCGAATGTCGAGACCCTCAACAATGCCAATTTTGAGTTTAGAGCGAAGAAATTACGGTAATACTTTCCATCTTGTCACTCTACCTACTTGTCTGGTATAAATTCTGCATCATCGCTTGTATTGAAGGTGTAGCATAACTTTAACTTATACTAGATGCGTGCTTCTGACGCATATGCGTCTGCATGATGAAGGATAGAATGAGTCGCATCGCTGCAATTCAGACGCACGCACTCACGGTTTCGCGGCGGCCCTACGCTCTTTATGTACGTGACGCGTTGACCGATTTTCACGGAAAATATTTCGCAAATGGATGGGCGCGTTTGATGCACATATTGAAATTGTGAGTGGCCTGTGTCGGCTGCTGGCCGCCCACAGCTAATAATTATTTAACACGTTGACGACAATGGGACCCACCGGTGGGTCCCACTCTGGCGGCCACCAGGGACCAAGGGACCCACCGGTGGGTCCCATGTCAAAAATGGGGTTCTCCAAATCCGAATCCCGTGAAAGTTTGCGTAGGTGGGTAATTTCACGTGATGAACTTGAATATGACCACCGTTTTGTACCGTAGCCCTTGTTCCGCAGGTTACGCTAGGTATACTGTAGAAAAACGAATCTTTCAGAAACTGCTGAAACTTTGCACAGGTAGGTTATTTTACATGCTGATTACGAAAATAATAACCATTTTGTACCGTAACCCTTGTTCCGCAGGTTACGCTAGGTATACCAAAGAAACTGCAAACTTTGACCATGAAGCAAAACAGCTGCATCACTCACACTCTGCGCTGGAAATGAATGTCACATTCGTGATCTGCACACGAAATAATCCCCGTGTGCAAAATTTCAAAGAATTCTGAGAGATTTGGTTTTCTACAGTATACCTACCGTAACCCTACAAATATGGGTTGCGGTAGAGAATGAATGTCATATTCGTGATCTGCACACGAAATAATCCCCGTGTGCAAAATTTCAAAGAATTCTGAGAGATTTGGTTTTCTACAGTATACCTACCGTAGCCCTACAAATATGGGTTACGGTAGAAAATGTATGTCATATTCGTGATCTGCGTCTCATGTTACTATGTTCCGGTAAGACAAATTCAGAAATAAAGGTAGAATTAGTCTTGGTCCCACGTGGCACCCACAGCGAAAACGTTAATTGTCGTCAATGTGTTAAAATGATGTCATCACGGAACATTTTTGATGTAGGCGGACTATCAAGCGGGCATACAACGTGACATTCTTATGCCACCGGTGGTGTTTTGGGCTGAGGTTTATGAGAAGCTATCCAAGCTCTAAACACCTATAGTTAGTGTAATCGTCTGGACAAAAGTTACCGATTCCTAAAATATCTGAAGATGTTCAGCATACGATGCTCTGAACCTGAACATACTCACCCGATGAGTGAGAATCATATCAATGGTGATATCCTGCTTGCCATTGTGACCGAATTCTGGCCAGAAATCAGCAACCTTGTCTGTATAGGCGCATTCACGTTTGTGCACTTTCATCGCAACGCATATCGCCGCTACGCTCTGCAATTCATACTTTTTTGACTCCATGGAAAAGCGTGCAGCAACTGCACGTGTGCGGCGCACCTTCGTGCAACTGAATATGTTCGCTATAGTGTCTCTGGTCCAATTCCGATCATTTTCTCGATCTGCCCATCCACCCCATAGGTCCACCACTGGTTTTCCTTTATGATACACCGCCAGAGCAGCACCGTCATGCTCCAGTCTGTCTCGGAAGTTCGCCCTGAAACCACACTCTGCGTCTCTGACATTTGGAACCGTGCCAATTCATGTTTTGCTCACTGGAACACTTCCTTGACGTCTTCAAATCCGTCCACCGCAATTCCGTCGATGTATTCATTATTCTGAAACAAATGTTTCCGTGGATGTTTAACTTTGAGCTATTTATCGGTCGATATCTATATCTTGTACAGCGACACTTTCTTTTAGAAGTGACAAGTGACGTGCTATTAAGAGTTTAGTTCCCACAAAGCTCAAGGTGAGTGACGTGGAAGTTTTAAAAATAAAAACAATGCCTCGGGAGGTAAGTAAGGTACGGAAAAGATCCTATAAGATCCCCTGGGCTTGTCTTCTCAAAATTCCGAAGAACCCATACGCTGTTTGCGACAAGTGAGACCAAGGACCAGTTCTCATGGGAACCTGGCCTACTACCTAATCGTGGTTTCCGACAGGAGGCTTGCTTCAATCTCATAGATTGACTTCTCACTGCACATCTCAATGGTGCCAAAAGTGATATAACTGATGAATTCTGGAATACTCAAGAAATGGCGGATGCGTGAGCGGGGACAATTTCTCGCGAGTACGTGTGTTCCCTTAAAGGCAGCAGGAGCTGAAATTCTCCTCTCTGAGCTGAGGTGTGGGTGGTGAAGTACAGACTCAGCACATCATAAATGTGAAACGAACACAGACAATGATCTTACCTACATGAGCGATACATGACAGTGAAAGTTAATAACAGCTTCTCGCAACGCTTTGTTCTACCAAAAGGTGTCCCACAAGGAGGTGTGCTTTCGCCCTTGCTTTTTTTGATTTTCACTGCAGAACTCCCGAGCTACTTAAAAACAAACCATGACATGAAAGTTCAAATGTTCGCAGATGATGTAAAAATTTATATCTCATACAATAGTAATGAACAGCCCACCGCCTCGGATGCTATCACTTCAGCAATCAACCGAATGCTTTCCTGGTCGCAAACATGGGGATTGCCCCTTAACCCTTCCAAAATTGTCGCTATGCATTTCGGCAATGCACCTCGGACCGTCTACAAATGCGGAGACGTCACAATTCAATATCAAGACCAGGTCAAAGATCTCGGAGTTATTGTGGACAACAAACTCACTTTCGCTCCTTATGTTGAGTCAATGACAAAGAGGGCCCTGGCATCACTGTTTGCGGTCATACGTAATACCCACTATAACGATCCTTCCCTGCTAGTACGCATTTGTAGACGGTCCGAGGTGCATTGCCGAAATGCATAGCGACAATTTTGGAAGGGTTAAGAGGCAATCCCCATGTTTGCGACCAGGAAAGCATTCGGTTGATTGCTGAAGTGATAGCATCCGAGGCGGTGGGCTCTTCATTACTATTGTATGAGATATAAATTTTTACATCATCTGCGAACATTTGAACATTCATGTCATGGTGTTTACAAACCTTTACAAAACGTATGTCCTTCCACATTCAGAGTATGCATCACCTGTTTGGAGTCCTTTTTTGAAAAAGCATGTGCAAAAGTTGGAGAAGGTTCAACAAACATTCACTAGGATAGTGTTTTACAAGTGCTTCCCAAATCCTGGTTACCCTGAAATGCTTCCATCCTATAAAAGTAGACTTGAGACTCTGAAACTGAAAAGCTTGAAGTATCGACGGGTTGTGAGCGATTTGATTCTATGCTTCCGTACTTTACGTAAAGAAGTAAAACTTCGTGCTAGCAAGTACTGGATCTTCCGGCCCACAGGAGGACGTTCAAGCTACTTCAGCCTACATTGCCGTAAACTCGGAAACAAGTATTTGCCGGTAGTTTTCAATTCTTTTTTCCTCAGAGTAACTCGATGGATCAGGTTACTACCCACTGAGGTGGTTTCTAGTCCTAACTCCAAATCCTTCAAGAAAAAACTGGAGAAGTTGAATGTTTTCGACATTTTGGATATAAGTGACGTTTAGGTGTAGTGGGTCACTTCTACGAGCTGCTTGCGTCATCCAAGGACTGCCTACGTCAATGTTTTTTCCTACTATTTACCATCACTCCGTTCTTGTTTTCTAGCAGTGAAAGCAATAGTTCTGTTCGTGCTGAACTAGCGACTTGTCTTGCTTCTTCATCTTTTTTTCCTCCACTAGACATCATCCTGTAGGCATGTAATGCTGGGGCTGTTTTTCGTGAATTATCTGCATTTAATGGGCGTCAAGGTGTCCCTTCACCCAACAAGAAACACTGTTGGACTTCTCTCCAGAACCCTTTGCTGCAGCAGAGTGATGGCAAGAGCCGGCGAGCATCCGCCTAAGTTTACGCCTGGGGTTCGTACCAGATCAAAGAGTCGCCTCAGGCGTCCGCCCCAGAATGGATCTTCCAGTTGCGTTCTTGGGTGCGTGATTATCTCAATGGTCTCATAGTCATCAGCGTTGTAGCCTCAAAATCACTCCTTGCAGTTGACGGTGTTCCTCCGTTGCGGTGAAGGCCAAGTGCCACCAGAATCCAGAACTCTAGCTTCATTAGTACCAGCACATACATTTACCCAGCTTCAGCTCCCATGCCTAATTTTGTATCCTATCCGGTGTTACAAAACTATTCCCTCAAGATCCAAGACGAGTCCGCAAAGTCAGATGTTTTAGCCAGCTTTCACAACTCAGTATGTACTTGTTCTTCATATTTTTTGACTGTTTTGTTGTTTTCATGATCAGGCACACCATGCTGGTGTATTATTAGATAAATAGATAAATAAGTGATGGCTTACCTGCAGAGAAAATGGAACATTCGTCGCGAACACGCCTGGCCGTGTTCGCGCGCGGACGAGTTTTCCCCGGCGCGTGGTTTTGGCCGAGTCCCGCCATGAAACCCCGTCAATTGAATGCATTTCGTTTTTGCTTTGCGCCAAACCACGCACCGCAATGGCTTTTGCGCCGGGGAAAACTCGTCCGCGCGCGAACACGGCCAGGCGTTTTCGCGAGGAATGTTCCATTTTCCTTGCAGGTAAGCCATCATTGTCTGTGTTCGTTTCACATTTATGATGTGCTGAGTTTGTACTTCATCACCCACAGCTCAGCTCGGAGTCGAGGATTTCAGCATCTGCTGCCTTAAAGCTTTATTTATAGTGCATCGAAGTCCGATTTGGTCGGATAACGATGGTCGACACGTACCGTTAGTTATCCGACCGGATCGGACTCCGATGCACTATAAGAGTATCCCCAGACTTCGCCAGCAATCGTGGCTTTCGCCACGACAGCCGGCTGTCGTCCCGATCGCCACGACGGTGATCGCCACATGAATAAAGTGAATGAGGAGCCCCAGACGTAAGAGCGGTGATAATAAATGGGGCGTGGCGGTCGATAGGCATCGTTTCCACTATGGCTATCACTCGCATCGCCAGTTCATTCTGGGCACATCTTTGAGAGTACGGGCGATGAGGATGAGGTCCGTTTGGCAGCGATCCATGGCGATGTAGCGTGGCAGTCAATACGTATCACTTACACGACCTTTATCTCTTATGCCGCCGGTTCATTTTTATTCATTTTGAACTGGCGAAGTCTAGGGATACTCTAAATGTAGCTTTACTGTAAACGGCGATAAAGATCCTATCTTCATCATCAGCTCGTGTTTTGCACAATAGCCTTGTGATTGTGCCGACTTACGATTTCAGACACTCGAACCGTGCGAGCGCTCTCGCCAGCGCGGGTGGTACGGTCTCAGATGTGGAACCGTGCGAGCGCTCAGCAATGACCGTCCGAGCGCTTAGCAATGACCGTCCTGTTTTCCATGTTCTTCGAGTCACTGCTTTGGATAGATCATGCACGAAACGAGAACTATTTGCGACACGGTAATTCCCATAAGCGCTCCCCCATCCGCTACAAGCGACCTGCAGAGACTTTACGGCCTGCACTCGGCATGCGCTCGGACGGTGCGAGAATGAATATGAATGCATCTTACTCGCTTTTCTTCTTTTTTCTCTTATTTCTTCCAATTCCTCATAAAACCATTTCCCTCGAATGCCACAGCGCTATGACAGTGTGAAACGGATGAGCCATGCGCGAAATAACACAGGCTTGATCAGTCTGCTGTCAGAGGTCCGATAAGCTGAGACGTACCTCAGCCCATCATCACATCCGATGGTGTCCAGGTAGGGAAGCTTCACATATATCGATGAGGGTAAGTTGGGTCCGGGACGTAGTCCCAGACTCAAGGATGGATTTAGCAAGATGCATTGTAATTCTTGCAAAGCAGGGTTTACATATAGCATGCAATTGTGGCTCGAATTCTTCACTGAGCAAAATAACTCCGAGAATAGCCGCTGATACATCCAGAGATAAGTTTTCCCATAATCGGTGGGATTTTGCCACAATTAAAACGTAGAAATAAGGGTGTTATGTCCGATTTGAAAAAAGTAGATGTTGCGCAGGTGACAGCTGAACCACATATAATACTTGATAACTTCGTTCACTCCCAACTAGAGCCCCAAGGTGAGAAGTTAAGTAAGAAGTAATAAAAGAAGGCAAATTCAATAACAATGCAAAAACAGGTTACAATTGCACAAAGGGGACCATAAATGGAAAACCCATCTTCGTAGCTGCTGTCGTTGATTGGACTCAAAGCAGGCCTGTCCGATAAGCCGCCGATCTCAGAAATGTGAATAAAAGAAATAGTACATTCCACTACTCCCGTATCATTTGCAAGAAGTGGGCCGTGAATTCGGAGCGCTCGCACGGTAAGAGGCTCCGCCCACAAAATTAGGTGCCGCGCTCGCACGGTCAGCCCTGAATTCGGAGCGCTCGCACGGTTCGAGTATCTGAGATTGTACGGAGGACTAATTCTCGCAGTGCCTATGTCTCACTATGAAAGCTGCACCTTGTGGTGAATGATGCTGCTCCACACCGCTGAGAAAGTTGGTCACACATCACACACAATCTGTATTACAGGCTTACCCTTTTTCTCCTCGATCCACGCTGTTGTCGCTGGAAAACGCGTTCATATTCGTTTCGTGTTGTGGTTCAAGTGACCTCACAGGTAACATACCGGGTCCACTTTTACTTTTACGGCAGGTCGATCTGGAGTAGTTTCAGCTGAAGCGCTCATGTCCGTCTGGGAGGACCCTCTTTTCGTTAGGCAACGGTATGAAATGAAGCACACCCCCACAAGAAATGAAGTTTACTCAGGATTTGACTGATAACTAATCATTTTATGGGAAATCAAATGTTGGTCATTTTTGCAGCAAACGCAGACACTTTCCGGTAGGCCGCCAACAATTATAAGGCACCGGGCAGGATACGGCGTTTTCTTTTGGAGGTCCGGGAAAGCAATATTCGATGTGCGCGGGCATACCGGTACGGGTAGGTCGGAACACACAATGTGAATAACGGTAGGCCTGACTGACCATTACTACCTGACCATTACTATACATACATATCAGGGTTGAGCGGATACGGGATTTTCCACGACGGCGCGACGGTGCGGATAACGGCAAGGCCAAAAACGGCGGATAACGGATACCGGATAATGGATAACGGATAAGTAATCCAGATACTACATGACACCACCTTCTACAAAATAAAACTGATGAGAGGGAAATACGACATGATTATTGTGGAGAAGAATTAGCACAAATTCTTCATCTTGTTACTCATCAAAATTCGCCATTCTGAGCACGACGCTGAGCATGGGGTCATTATGAAGAGGTGTAGGTATACGTAGTAAATAGAGTTTGCCATAAAAACAACAGCTTCCAGTGACATTTGAATAATTGCAAATTTGCTTGGCACACAACGCAGTTGCTCTATTTGATCAGTACATTCAAAAACTGATTAAAAATGTAAGTAGGGTTCGGTAGGGAATAGTCGCAATGAACCTAAGGAATAGTCGAACTGAACCTTGCGAAAAAGGGGTGCCGCTCATCCGTGAGCTGTGAGGTCACCAATCTTAAAGGCAGTGTTTCAGCTCATGGGCCGCACTTGAGATTCCCATCTCAGTCGAACATATGCGAGCCGATGTGCACAAAGATGTACTTCAAGCTCCATGAAAACGTCGAAGACCCCATAAGTTACGGGTGTTTGACCCCCCCCTAAAAAAGGGGCGTGGCCAATGATGCCCTATGGATATATGAGTGTTACGGTGCTTCTGCTGAAAGCTACACCGACTCACATAGAAGGATGTGGATGTCGCGCATTTCTACTACTTTTACTAAGTAACAACGATGAGTTGCCTCTTCGGTGCATTCATAATAAAACTGTCACCTAAACGGTTCATTTGGAAGAAGAGGGTTCGAAAATTTTTAATAAATCAAAGTGAAGTAATACGCTTCTGAATCTGGACCAAATACGATGTTGTAGAATCCCCTGAAGATTGTACGGCGAGGCTATTTAACGTGCTGAACACAAAGATTAGGTCTTCAACTGGATAAAAACGACGTCGTTTGACAAAATGGGCACCGACTCCGCGATCAGCACAGCAAAAACCCTTCTATGGGAAAATTTTGGAGGGTTTTAAGAATTACAGTTCAAGAATTTCACCCCTCTGCGTGAGCCTTCCTGGCTGTCACTTAGCGGCTGCGCGCTGCGTGCGTACCCGCGGGCCACCGTCAGCCACACCCATTTTTTGGCTGAGCCCAAACGCGCGCCCTCCGTTTCTTTGGCCGAGAATTTCGAAGTTCTCGGCCAGCGGATGAGAGGATTCATTCCGCAGCAAGCGCTTGCTGAGGGTGCGGCATGATTTTCCAACACGGAAATGTTTGTTTTTTTGATAATACATTGCTGCTGCTGAGGAGTTCATTTTAATGTGCAATATCAGCTTCTCAGCTCCGCTTTTGCTAGCTTCCTACCAAGTAAACTCGTCCGTTCCTGTATCTAACTTTACCTCGAAAGTAGGGGCTTTGGGGGGTGTTTTCTGATATCAAGCACATCGTAGGAGTCAGCGCCTCGAGCTGATTCCTACGATGTGCTTGATATCAGAGCGCACCTGATTTGTGGATATCTCGATACCCAAAGTGGGTGAGACACTGCCTTTAACGTTGTTTATGGCCAAGCATTAGCCAACGTTGTTGATAATTTTACAAGTAATAGGGGGTTATTGCCTGTTGTTTTCGGACGACTCACAAAACATGAGCAAGAGCATCTTGTTTTAGGCAGGTACAAATCTGAATCACCTTCTCCTACGTACCTTGCTGCAAGATTGTAAGCTACTGATGACGTAAAATGCGCTAGATTAGACAATACTTCTTGGAATAAAGGCGATTATTTGTTAAGAACCTGCTTGATGAAGCTACAATTTTTGGCCTTATCCGCACCGTTATACAAAAGCCCGGATTACGGATACATAGGTCAAACCCTACGGATAACGGCAAAACGGATAACCGGATACGAATAATCGGCTCATCCCTGATACATATATGTATAGCTCTGCCATGGGTGAGCTTCCACAGGATGGTTCGACGATTCAATTATCCAAGTTCGATTCTCTATTTACTACTAGTGATGTGTGGTTCGAGTCATAAGCAATGGTTAAGACATGACATCAAGTAGTGTCATCAAATAGTTGGCTCAAGAGCTAACTAACCTCTTTCAGGCCGTGTACGGTGATGCATGTCTATAGAATAGAAGCCTGTCCACCAAGCTGGAGATCGGCCGCTAGCCCCGAGATCCGTTCGTCGTCTGCACCGTCCAGGCCGTGTGCTCGAAAGATCTCTCCCAGCTCAATTGGTCTCCTCGCTACCCAGCTGTAGTGATCTATCAAACCCGCAGTGTACAAAAAATTCATATTCTCTTACTATTCTGTTATGATAAATAATGTTAATTCTAAGTGTATTCCTGTTTAAAGGGGGGAGAGCCGACTTCCATCGGGGCGATACTTACTGAGTCTAGAGTTCAAACTCACGGTGGAGTAATTAGCCATCACCACTGCTTCAAGGATTTCCGTTCTCTTATTCTCTTACTGACTACTTCTGGCAGGAAACCTATGCTTTCAAACTACCGTTCTTAGAAGGTTGATATACGAAACAGAGTCCGGGTTGTAGTTTCTATCTTTTTTTTTGTCTTAGAACAATTTATGAGTTCTTCATTTCTTACCGTTAAAGGCAGAGGGCCACCTCGTTCTGCCTGTTGGATTTACCATTAATCCTAGACCTTCTCATCATGTTGATCCCTGGGGTGTACATCAACAGGCACAGAAGCGACGATATCCCCATTTTTGAAAGGCGCGAACTGGGTAAAAATTTGGAGCTCGGAGGCGGATCGCTCCAAAAATCCGATTGCTGTGCTGGCTGCCACGGCTGCCGCGTTGGTCAACGAGTCTTGGCGTGTTCAATCGATAAGATCAACGGCTTCACATGTCAACTCGGGTTGGCAAACTGTTACATTTATAGACCATTCTGAGACAATTTATGTACACCGTTGGAACCAACGCGCCGAGTAGATGCAGAATCTGCTGTTAGCTGAACTACGAAGATGAGGTGGACCCCTGCCTTTAAGCTCAATTTTTTGCTTCTAAATTCTTCGCCCGAAAATTACCTCATGCCAAGACAGAGGGAGTGGTGCTAGCGCACTCGGTTTGTTAACAGAGAATCTTGTTGAAGTGACTGCTGCTCTGCTTGTTTTTCGCGTCTCCAATCGGATACTTCACGCATCTGAACTTCATTAGTGCTCCACATATCCGTGCATACGTCCGTGAGAATGAGAGCACTTACTGACGAATCTCTGCTATCCTAGAGGATTCTCTATTCAACGATTCTCTTCACGCCGTCGTCGTCGTTTCTGCGAGGAACGCCATTCACGCAAATCTCCCTTGTTCTGTTGGCGCACGAAATCTAATTTCTGGCCGTGTGATTATCGCTGAAGCGGAGATTTTGATGTTTTTGCGCTGTTCGTGAGCCGGCGGCGCCTCCGCATGTTGGTCTGACCCTTTCAGCTTCCTCAATGTTTCTTCTGTGGTTGCGTACTTTGCGGGCATGTGTTTAAGAACATTTCATAGCGGCCTCATAAAATTGATGACATGCGTGATTTCGTGTTGTCCTCGTTTTCAAACGGTGTCACTGGCTCATACCGGAGATCCCTTGAGGTATGCAGTGCTCAGAGGTCTCGGGTCTGGCATGCATTCGGTCTCAGTAGGCCATTTCCGTCGCCAAATAGGAAATTCGAAGCTCCCGCCGAGAGCAAGAATCTGGCGATGTACCTGCAGTGACGGCCATATTATTTGGCACCCCTCCAATTGACCGATGGAAGTTTGGAATCCGTATCTCAGGCTTAGGATGAGCTTTCATGACGAGCCTGTGAGAGTAATAAGGCACACTGTGCCCCTTCTTCCTTCATCTCAGCTCTTCCGGAAAACGTCCTTTAACGGAATTGTTGCATCCAAAGCTGATGAAGCTTTAAAAAACAGAGACTTTGGAAAATACTAGGGTTTTCCCCATAAATCATTCTACTAATTTAGGGGAATTTTGCTATTACTCTTGACATAATTGCACATTTTGCCATTATATTAGTGATGCTCAGTTGTTCACATAAGAGAAGACCAAGAAATGTCATACAAACTGAAAAATTGCTAAAAAAGGATACATTTGGAATAAAAAGACCACGCATGCACTCCGGCGGCGCAGCTTTCTACAATTTGTACTTCTAATAAGCAATAAGGTACTCACGAGAAATTTATGAGCCTTTTCACTCTTCTTTAGTCTAAAAAATGTAATTTTTGTGCAAATTTAATGGTTCACTTCTGCTCCTTTCCCCTTCAGAAACGGAGAGCAAGATCTCTATGGCAGTGAGGAAATGTTTAGAATAAATGTGCCTAATCTAGATCACTACATCCCCTTCTCCTTTAGGTAGAAATGGAAATTTCGTGCAAATTTCGGAAATGCCAACGAGTGTGAGGTTTTAATATTTAAGCCACTTTTGAAGGACCTTGTGTCCTTGCTAGGATATGGAAAAGAACATCTACATATAAAAATACTCAAAACTTTGTTCTTGTTGCTGATCATAGGGTTAAGATATGTGAATATTTTCGCCGCTCGAAATCATACATAGCTGTGCTAAAAATGTGGTCGCCACTGTACATACATATATGCACGAATAGGTTATTGTAATTTTCCATTCAAAATTACGGCTCCAAAATTCTAGCCTGGCCGTTGACGGTTTTTCTTTCCGTATTCTTAGATTCCTTGTGATCTTTTTACTTTTTTCTTTGTTTAAGAAAATTACTAAATGGACTGTTGAGTGGGACTTTCTAAGCTCACATAGCGTTTGATAGAGATATACAGAAACGGGTTCCGAAAAATACCAGTTCACCCCTAATATGGATTCAAGTGCATTTTTCAGAAAAGCGTCATTTTTTTTGTTCAGAAAATTGGTTGATTAACCTATAGAACGGAATCGATGCTAGTCTTTTTATGCCTTGGAGTTGATTCTGCTGCAATATGTACTACGCCCACCATGTCCTCTGCTCGCTCCAATTGCAACTGCTTTTCACTAATCTTGGAACCTTTATTCGATTGTCAGTTGAAAATCGACGAAGAATTCCCACCAGGTGAATGGGGTAGTAGACAATGTCCACTTTTTCCTCTCGGTATTTTCCTTTGTTGATTTTGCCTAATCTAGTTCCGCCCACTCGGGATTCACCTCAGTGCTGAAACCAAATACGCGAGAATCTTCGCCATCCACTGAAGTCCGCCGCTTACGACGACAAATCCATTTTCATGCTTGACTGCGAGAGATTGCTCTGAGCAAACGGGCCTCCATCGTTGGACCCCATTACTTTCGTGCCGTGTTCGTTTCCGGTACGCAACTACACCAACTACACCGCTTGCGCTGTGCCCCAAGGCGTCATAAATTTAGCCTATAAACGAAGCCATGCCTCGTTTGTATGCCGCGAGATTTTGAGTGTTTTCGCTCGCGTGGAGGGTCTACGGATGGATGTTCTGGATTTCTATGGCAGCATTCTCTTGCTTCCGGGTTTTTTTTTTTGCTTCATTCCAAAACTCAGGTGGGGAAACTCATCTATTAGCCGCTATTTTTGGGAAGTTTACCTTGATTATCAACTCTAGGTATTTTTTTTAATAAGTAGCGACTGTAAAAAAACAAACAAACTATCAATAACAGTGTGCATTGACAAAATTCAGAATTTTTATTTTTTACCACTTTGTATGTACTTAAAAAATATCGATTAATGGACAGCAACCCTCTAATGAATGCCGCTGAACCGAGCTATTCCAAGCCACGCCCATGTGACACCATCAAGTATGCGAAAACAACTGTAGTATTAGTGCAATTCTCACTCCACGTAACGTTGCCCCCCCCCCCCCCTTCTCCTGCAATTTATTCTATTTGAATGCCCTTTTTCTTATTAATAACCGCAATTGCACAATATTACTGACCACACGCGAATACTACGCACTTTCTCCTAATTGTAAGTTGCTTCATTGGCTTATATGTATTAGTGTTGCTCCACACATATTATACTTTCTTGCTCACAGCTGTGATTCACAGCTTCTCTGGTTGTGTTCGTCCTCAATTTTTTCATTACCTGACCACGTCAGGGTAATCCATTCTCGAGCGTCTTCATTGAAATCAGTGCTGGGTGAATAATGGAATGAACATCTTCGTTTCTCTCCATAATGCTCACCCGGCTTCATCTTGACGTCATCTCTCCCCTGCCCCTACCTCCCATCCCAGAATTCATTTCTCTTTAACATGGACCTCCCTAGGCATCTTTTAAAGGCAATAAAATTGCAGAGAAAATTGCTCTGCCACTTTGAAACCCACAGCTCCCTTTCCTGTTCATTCACTCGGGTTCAGTAGACCTTCAGAAGTTCGGAAACCCTTCATTGCTTCGTCCTTTTCCCGCATAATTACTCACTCCTGGCGTTGTACTTTTAGTCCTGAAGATTAACAAAAAGAGATACTGGGATTTTGGTTCTCGTGAACTCATTATGGAAACATCCCAGCTCCACATATTACACAGAAAATCCTGTGCAGATTCCTTTGTAGAATTTAGATGCAACCCCGTTGAAAGTTCACATGTGACGTCATTCCTAGCTTGTAGCTTCCATAAAGCCTTCATTTGAATTCAGGAAACTACCTGAGAAGTTCTATGAAGCAGGCGTGGCCAAGAAAGTGCACTTGCTATCTGGAGAGATACAGAAAGTTGTTTTGATGAACGTTCTTATTGGAGAGAAAGAGTTTTTTGTTCGCTGGACGGGCTACGTACAAAAGCCGCACCAAATCTAATTTCAGACGATGGTGAAAACATTAGAAATGGGCAATTTAAAAGAGGAAGTTAGGGGTGACTCTTAGTTCGTTACCTGTTTCTATCCATGTATTTGTTTGTTCACTTATTTATTTACTCACCTTATTTAGCAACCGCGCCAAAGATGTCAAACCGTAATTGTAACGAACTCGGCAGCCTTGTTAAAATCTAAACTTCCTAAAATCTCCAGTCATTGGTGCTTTCCATTCTGAAATCTCATACATAGGTCCTTTTCTATTGAATTTGGCTATGTCGTTCAGCCATTTTGTTCGAGGTCTGCTCTGACATGTTCTACCAGGAATGGACCAGTTAGTTGCCGTTTTAGCATACGTTAGCTTTTCAGTAATGAGTTTCTTGGCACAGATCCAATTCTTCTTAGAAGCCAATCTCTGCGTCGGTTTCTCTTTGGACAGCCTGATTCCAAAAATGGTCTGTGTGAATCCTCTTCGAGCTGATCGAAGAGCTATGGCGAGTTTCCTTGTCCATCCCCAAGTTTCGCACTCTTTGAAGGATTGCAGGCAGGGTGCTTTTCAACAAATTTTCTTTCGACTTGAATCTCAACGATACAATTATTTTGTAGAATTTTACGACGCGCCCTATTCAGACAGGTTGACAGTCCTATTATATTATTACGATTATGAGCAAAATAGAAACGTTTTGACGCGGATTGCAGGTATTGCTTCTCTTTATATAAAATTACATAGAAGGAAAAGGAATTCCACAGCAGATTAACTTTTATATTTGTATTACCCTCATAATCTTTTTGGTTTTTCTTAACGAATCACAGAAAACTTGCTTGCCATGAATTGAAATAAAGTATCGTGATACATGGAAATTTTGAACTTGCAGCGAGAGCCAGTTGCGACTAGAGCGAATTTTGTAGCCCACTATACGATTAAAATACCTTCCAAAGCCTTCTCTTCCAGCAGATTCAATTTTGGAAGTTGTTGCACGGTCCATTGCTCTAGTAGCAGAACACAAATCATAGGGCATGTAATGCTGAATTGCTGCCAATGCAATGCTAGTACGGATCCTCTGGGTCGATGTTTTTGTGTAGATTTTTCCTTTTTTGGCCCGAGGCTTTGCTTCTCCACATAACCTCACAAAATCTGTGCTTTTATCGTTAGTGTATCCTTGCTAAGATTTTTTCCTTCGTTCTACATATTGCGACTAACCCACAGATCTGGAAATGGGAAGGCTGATAAACTGCACCTTTTCCAAACTCTTTCTTCGTTCATGTATCTCCCGCTATTTTTCAACGCTTTTTACGAATTTTCCATCGCGACGTCGGAAACCCTCAAGCCTTTCGGGGATTTTTCCTTTGCCTGCAAAAGCCATTGCGGTCAGGATGAGTCTGGGCTGAGTGTGTCAATTGCTTTGCACTTTTCCACCCGATGGAAAGTGTCTCCAGCAATCTACTTTTTCGGATAACAAGCAGAGCACAGTTGCAAGAAAGAACGTAAGAGTTCTTGTTTGGCTTTTTGTTGACCAGACAACTCGTCCATGTGCAAAATTACGGACTTGTAGCAAAAAAATCGAGTGATTTTCTATAGCTTTTCGACTCTTTCTATTCCACACATTTTTCGCGGAAGTACTTCCTTGGATAAGAAGATAGACAAAAAAAGTTAAATCTGTGTTTTACGTCTGTTCTGTACATTTGTGCTAGTTGTCCGTGGACAGTGGAGAAGGAAGATGTGTGATTTTTGCTCCGAATAGTTGATGCTCTGCATTTCCATTGCCTCAACAACTCTACGTGGACTTAACAAGTGCTCTTCACTGCCACTCCAGGATCGTGCCGCCGACTTCTTATCCGAGATCCGACACTCTCCTTGAAAAAAAAACCCGCCTTCTCCTGGATACCGGACAAGCTGCGTTCTTCGTCCTTTCGATAATCTTTCACAGCTTCTCACCTGATACGGGTCCCCTAATGCCCCGTGACGTCGACGTGAATTTGAAGCCCGTCGCCGGGCTAATTCATCCTACTCTTGGTGGGCTCGCGCCAGCACAGCGCGTTGATTTTTCGCGCTGCTGAGGGTTGATGGTGGGCGGAGTCGGGCGATTTTCTCACGCATCGTTGCGCATCTAAAGCCACATTTCGACATGATATCTGAGCGCTTTTGGCACTTTTTCCGGGCGCTCGGCCGAAAAATCCACGACGTACATCAGTGCCGACATGCATGACTGGTTGCTGCACGTTGGCGAGTGTCATTTTCGCAACTTTTTGATTTTTTCGAGGGGTGCGTATTCCCTACAGGAACGGCTAACTTGCTTCCTTTCCTTCTGCTGGATATCCGTGAGCTATGGACTACTGTGAGCTTCAGTTCACCTTCTTGATTCAGGTTTTTCAACAAGTTTCTTAATATACATACGTACTAAGTTGGGCAATAAGTTCGTGCGGTTTTGAGCATTCAATCTAATCTCTGGAAGTGGACTAGTTGAACAAACAGTTTTTTTTTTCGGAAGTTAGTATCCGCAGTACTCCCTCACATCTAGAGCAAGTCCTTGCGAAAAATCGTCTCATAACTCCACGAACAGTGCGTACGGAACAAGACACATCCTCCAGCCCAAAAACTGACCTCTCTGAAGCAGAGATCCGCTTCTGCTCTGTCCCTTCAGCAGTAATGGCTTTCGCTTAGACATTGTTAACATGCCCAGCAGCTTGAGCTGCATTTGTTCCACTATTGTAGTGGAACAGTCTATGGTGTCGGAGACGTACGCCGTTGTCGAATTGGAGGGTCACATTTCATGCCGACAGAAATTGAGAAGCAGCGGGAATTGGGGAAAATGGTTACAATATTTGTAAAGAGATAAACAAGGGCTACAAGATGCCATATGATAGGATATCGGAGTTAGATCAAATCGTCGTAAAGAATCGAGTTGAAAAAAAAAACCGCACGAACTTATTGTCCAACCCAATACTAGGTCAATTTGAAAGTCTCACATCGAATTCTACACCTTCTCCAAACAATCATAACGTGCCTGTTCATGAATGGAATGTGGTCTGCCACTTTTCATGGTTGGGAAATACGTAGTAGGACATTCTGACTCATTTTATTGCTAGAGAATTCCAGTTTAAGACTAGGAAGTTCTGGTTCGAAAAAAAGGTTGTTGCAAGACTTTCGGACCGATTTAAGAGAACGTCCTAGAAGTCTTTCTGATCTGATGTAAAGATTCAAAATTTTTAAATGCGTAAGTAGAATTTTTATATTTGTATTATGTAATATCTCAATTTCAGCAGGCAAATGACTATTGCCTTGAAGTTTTCATGCAGAATCTCGGTTCTCGAAATGTTATGGAGTTGAGAATAGCTGATTTTACAAAAAAAAAGTGGGCTCTTTGCCGTTTTGGGGACCTGGACGAAAAACAAAATTAATAAAAATATTATAGTGAATAATTAATGCAAATTGTATTAAAAATAATATATTAACAAGTAAAAATGAACCAATACAGGATTTTTGCATGTATTGTGAAGTAATTTCAATTAACTTTTTTTTTAAAGTTTTTCTTAGTTCCTTAACGGAGCCACTAACACTAATGGGGAAAACTCCATTCGATCTCAGCTGTTCTTCGCCACCCATGCTTTCCCACTTTAAACATTGGAACTAACGAAACATATGGGTGTGCTCATCGCTTTTACCGAGCGAATGACCTCATCATTAAATTTTACAATATTAGCTAGCGCTCCATCATATGGGGATGATTCCTGGGAAGGCGAGCTAAACCAGGAACTCTCAGGAAACTTTGAGTCCCAAAGATTGGCTGGAAAATTTCATCATCCTATTTGCCATTTTTCCCACGAATCTCAACTCGTTTCTTCTCAAGCGCTTCTCTCTATTGGCATTCTAGACAACTTTCTTCGATAGCATCGACGTCACGGAGACTTTCGAACAAAAAAGGAAGAGATTCCCAGAATCTCCTTGGCAATGCTTCTGAAAAAAAAGGTTAGCTGAGATTATCCGATGGAAGGGCACACATAGTGTTTTAGGGACTCTTAACAGCGACAGAAAGCTGTTGCCTTTTTTCTGTATGGCAACGAACATTTGTTTCCTGTGATGCTGCCTTTACAGTGAAAGAACATCACATTTTGTTATCTCAATCGTTATCGTGTTTTAATACAAATGAAGTACCACTAATCTTGCTTTACTCCCTTCTAGAATGCATTTCTATGTCTCTCCCCATACAATTCTGAGAAGAACTCCTGAAAAGCTGAGAAGCTGCTGTAATATATTAACGAATACTAGTAATTGGTAGTACTAAATTACAGCAGAAACCGCTGGAAATTTCCTGATCTTGAGTTTCTTCGAAAAATTCTACTCAAAGCTATTTTATTCAATACAGTAATCTTTCTTTATGAAACTTTTGAAGATAATCACGGACTCTGAAGCAATAAAAACATCTTGAAACAAGTTTGGAGAGGTGGGAAGGCAAAAAAGTTACGGAAAATAAAATAAATTGCGATCAGTCTCCAATGTCTCCAAAACAATGAGAATGAGGGACGTGTAATTTTTGAACGGAGCGGCCATATCTGCAGCAGCAATTGTGCACACAGCAAAAATTCAAACACTCATTTTTTAAAGTTTTTTTTATTCCAATTCGAATTAGTAAGTAAATGTAATTTTATTATCAGTTCTTTTTGCTCAATGCTTGCTAGTCTTACCTAATACAAGGCAAAACACCACCTCTTCACTGTTCCTACTTTGTCGACAATGTGATGTCCCAAATTGGCAGTGTTTTTGGAGGTCTTTTAACTAAGGCAGCACTTTTTCTGGTGTTTTCGGGTCATTGAAGCGCATGACTCCAAATTACTGCCTCATTACTGGCAAACTTTCATGATTGATCCTAAAATATGGTCTCCTTCACAGCTCGGGTAGCAATTCTTGAAACTGATGTGCAAGGGCATTGCTGTTGTTCCTTCATTCGCCACGGTGTTTGCAAAAATTTAGACGATGAGCTCCAACCAATGGTGGATTTCATTACTTTGCTTTCCAAAACTCAAGAGTACAGAGCTGGTCTTCTCTATATACATCGACTGAATGGCAGTGACGCTTACGTCTTCTCTTGAGTCAATTAGTACTGCTGTAATTCGTGCAGTTTTACAAGATGTGGAGCCCTGTGAGTGTACTCAATGAGTGAACAAGTGTACTTACGTATAAATATTTTTGAGAAGATCCTTGAAACATGTTGAGCAAACTGTTTTGCCCTACCAACCTTAAATCTGGGATAATTACGTCATTTATAGGAATTCATGCGACTGTTTGCTACTACATAGTTCTAAATAAGTGCACCATTCCGAAAGGTCTCTGAGCTGATGTGCAAAATTGCGTCTGCAAAGTGAAAGCCACATGCATTCTGTGCACTGAAGAACTCATTCAGTAAAACACAGGATGAGAGTAATTTAGAACGAAATGGAGAGCTGCTCAGAGTGCAGCACAAGTACTCTCACCCTACCTATTCGTGGAGCGCCATGTTTACCAGTGGAACATTCTATCATTCACCGCAAATGTTGAGATAAGGTATTGGACCTAGCAACATTTGGCTTTCACCAGCGACGGCATTGTTGTGAAGTATGCCCTATACCTTAGACCAACCGTAGAGTACGAAGCGGGCAAGACGAGCAAGCGACGGAGAGAGACGCAAGACGAAGCATTTCTGAACACCTCCCTCATATGTAGTGATCTAAAATGGAAGAATGCGCATCCGCCAAGAATTCAATGACTTTTGTGCAGATTATAGTGAAATGGGATGCGCGCGTTAGACGTGCGTCAGCTCGTCGAAACCGCTCACTCTGATGTTCATTGACGATACATTTGGCGAGGTTTGTTTGGCAACCTCGAAAACGAGCTTGCCATCTAGCTAGGCAAACAAAGCCCGCCAAATGTGTTGCCAAACAAGAAGTCCCGTAAAATATATCGCCATGCAAACCCCGTCAAATGTATCGCCACGCAAACCTCGCCAAATGTACCGTCAAACAAAAGGGTTATCAACCGCGCAAAAATTCGATATCATCAGGAATCGTACCATGATATCAATCTTAGGAGTCCACTGCCTTACCAGCTGAGCCATCCGGATCGACACCGCCGGTGGTTGAGTCTCCAGCTAAGAATGAAATGAACGCCTTATCAGAACGCCCGTAAAATGTGTCGTCACGCAAACCTTGCCATTTGTATCGTCAAACAAACCTCGTCAAATGTATCGTCAACAGATTCTCTTGCTAAATGTATCGTCAAACAGGCTCTTCACTCATTCTCCCGTAAATCATATTGCCAAACAAAATTTTATCCCGTAAATCATATCGTCAAACACATTCTCTTGCCAAATGTATCGTCAGTGAACATCAGAGCAATGTGTTATGTACACGCTGAATGGAAATACTTTGCAGCCGCCGTAAATAACTACGGGAAGCAAAATATGGGTCCCACTTGCGTCTGGACTGCGTCAGGGCTGGGACTGCGCCTATCCTTGATCATCTGAATGTACACGCGAAGAAGGCATGTATCCAGTGATAGAAGGCCTTATCCTATCAGTGCCATCACTCGTGGAGCATGTGCATTCTTCCATCTTGGGTCATTTTGAATTGAACGTACTGTCGTGGGTTCCTGAAACGCGTTACACAATACAATAATAACATTCAAATATAGAAAATGAATGAGAACGGCTGTTAAGATCGGAACTACTCCTGCTTTTGCCTTCTTCTTGCTGTTTCCTAGAATTCCGAGAAACTCCGGGAAAATCTGCATGAGTATTACAATGATTTTTATCAAATAGATGGTTACTATTCGCTGTAGTCCCTGATTTTCTCGGTTATTCGATTTTATAAGTAATTTTACATGAGTCTCATCACTAGAACTCTATCCGGCTCCTATTCTTTTTGAAGAAAACTCTCATCAACCCTGCACCACCTTACCATCCCCCTCTTCACCGCCCCTCCGTCTCAGTGCCTCTGCCATCAGTAGTGGTTGTTTAGTACATTTCTTCCCTGAGTTCAGCGTTTTTTTTAGTCTGCTGTTTTTATTGTTGCTATACATACATATTCATGCTCGCACCACCAATTTATTTCTTATTTTCATTTATATTTTCCTTTTTCTTAATCGCCTTTCTTATCTTTCCAGAACAAAAATGATTTTAGAGGTTTCCAAATGTTTTTTTTTGTTTTTTGAACGCTGGAAAAGCACAACACACAAAGCTTTCTAGTGAAAAAAAAACTTTTTACAAAAAATGAAGGTTAGTAAAGTATGTATAAGCAAATAGTAAGCAAATATAAAAAATAAATCCGGAGATGGTGCTGTATATGGAACACACGATATAATGACAGGTTTGGGCATTGTTTGTCGTATTTTGGACATTTGGAAATCATGACGTTATCGGATCGCCTGGCCCTTTTTTCAGACCTGCAACTTCACTGCAGAACTTCTTCTAACTGCTGTTCTATTCAAATATTCTCTTGTCGCTATTGTTCCATTAATGAATGCGTTCAGTCGGCTTTTTGCTTCCTATTCTAGGGGCTGGAAATAATTCACAGATTCGGCTCAGTTCTTGTTGACAGGTACTGCTGTAGCTGCCTGGAAAACTTCTTTCGGACAAATAATCTGCCTCAAGGAGTTTTGTTCATTATCTTCAGCCGTATATACCCCTTCACTTATTCTGTTCTCCCCGCTTATTTATTTATTACTAAACGGGGGACGAATCCCCGTGTAAAACACAATCCAAAAGCACTAGTACGGAACGAAATGCAGAAGTACAGAGTGAAACTTAGAGAAAGAAAACAAACACAAGAAGAGGTATGCGCTCACCACGAGGTATGAGACCCTGAGGTTAACCACGGGGTAAACACGGAAATGGTATTCATTACCCGTTTACCCCGAGGGGTCCGCACACCCCACAGTTGCGACTCAATGGTACAGAAGAACATACAAAACTCGCATAACTACGGGAAAACCGAGAAAAAAACACTACTAGAGTTAGTATGGTCGCTTCTCAAGAAATGTTTTGAAAGAGTTCAAAGTTAAATAGAGCACGTTTTCACTGAGTAATTTTCTAAACGTTGAGTCAATTTCTTTGCTAGAGTATGAGATGGAACCAGCAAAAAAACTGTTAATATCTAAGGATGCTCTACCAGTTAATACTTTAAACATCATTATGAAATCAAATAGTTTCTTCCTTTTTCTCCCTTCTGAATCTGTCCGCTTATTTATTTGTTTGGTGTTTATTTAATCTTCTGAGGTTTTAGCGTAAGCAACTAAGGATGTGTGGAAGTGCAATATTCTACTTCTATGAAACAGATCGGTTAAGGTTGGATAGCTCCTTCAAATTGGCGATCCCGCTCCAGGACTATTCCATGCATTATTTAGTGCAAAGATGAAGACAAACCCATATTTGAATCTCCTCTCCCAAGGAGCACTTGGCCGGAGCTAAGACGAGATTTCCGCACTTTGCGCTTTCATGCTTGGAGCTCACTTACTAATCTGTTGTTATTCAGAGAAGAGGAGAGGAATTCACGTACGTTTCCCCATAGGTTTTCAACAAAAAAAGGATTCCAGAACTAGTATTTTGACATTTTTGTGAGGATTTATGCATACTACTGTGATCAGCCAGTCCTCTCAATTCCACTAATGCAAGTCAGAGACGACTCTGTGGCTTGGCTGTGCCTTTAAGATATTTTTGAAGTTGCACATTCCAAACCATCCTCAGTACTATTCACGTCTTTTTTTTCATTTTGTTTCTTCGTCCACTTTTCAGCAGATTACCGAGCTATAATTCCAGGTGACATTTGTATATAACGCGTTACGCGCGACTTAATGTGTTCCATAGTGCAAGAACAGCCTAATCTCCATTCCGTGGAGCTCTACTCCAATTCCAGGCATAACCCGTGGCAGGGAAATCATGCCAGATCATCCTGTGAGGGGGTTCCTACCATATTTTAACATTTGACTTCTCGAAATTCTGTTCTTAAAGCATCCAACACTGGCTTATTAATTTTATAGACTCGTTTCTTCCTACGCATACGTTAAGTCATGGGTTTTCTACCAGGACAAGATTTTCCCTACTAGCGGTCGCTCTATGATAAATACAGGGTGACAACAAAGTCTTTGGCCGAAGACTTTATAGCAATTATTTTTTGCGCTTTGTCAGAAAACTCATGACTTTGTATTCGCGTTGACTATCCAAATGTCTCGAACACATGCGCAAAATTTCATGATCCATAGCTCTATTTGAACCGTGTACGATCTGCAAACATGGAACCAGGTAGAGATGGAAATGGCCGCAAGTAGAGTCTCGGTGACATCTTTTCCAAAAACTTCTTTCAACTGGCTCTTCGAATCACCAGTTTTCTGCCCAATATTGAAGAGAGTATAAGCTTTCTGTCCTAGGGAGATCCGTTTGTAAACTTGTCTTATTGACCGAAAATGATCGATAGACTTTCACCACACTTTTTTCCACTAGAATGCACAAAACAAAAGTGGGCAGAGCGAAACCCGGAGAGGTATATTATTTCTTGGGCTTAAGCACATCCGACAGAAATAAGGTGGGCTTTTGACAAAAGTCTTCCATCAAATTTCAAAAGAAAAAGCAACGAAAAGTTGGTTCAGACTCGTTAGTCCCTGATTTTACCAACCATCATATCTGTTTAATAATTATCGTAGTCCCTGAAACGGATACCTCTGGATTTCTGAATTGTAGTCCCTAAAGCGCAGAAGTTGTGCTAACTTTCGCTCAACCATCAGTTTCCCTAGCATAGACCTAATAAGAAAGCAAGGTCATAAATTCTCGACCATTTTGCGGCCCTTGTGCGTTGCAGTAGCCAATTGTTTTTTTTTGACTCTACGGAGAAGCCGGAAGAGATATCCGAAATCCAACAGTGGATTTTTAAAGCGCACGAATTATGCATGACCCCGGTAAATTCCCAGACTGCTAGCCCATCTGATCTCAGTCTTACAATTTATTATATTTGGCCAAAGACTTTGTTGTCACCCTGTAATAGACGAGGTTTGATTTAAAAAAGAGAAAAACAAAGATTGAAAAGCCAGAATATGAAAAATCCTGATTGGATTTCTTGTCGAAGCTTTCTCCTTTTCTTTCTTTTTCTGATGCTTTTTCATTCTCGTTTCATTTCTTTTCTTTTTTTCCTTGAGACCTAGTCCATTCTGGCCAACACTAGCGAATTTGGCTGAATAGCCTGTTTAGCCAGTCCAACTTTCGATTATTGAAGCAACCTGATATTTCTTCAAAACGCTGATTGCTGGTGACCCTAGCTGTATCCAGTCAAAGGCTCTTAGTTCAGTTCAGAACGGAATATCTCTTGCGATAATTTTTGGAAGTAAAAATTCGGTCGAAGTGACCGAACAGAAATCCAACCTTTGAAATGAGAAGGAGATTAGCAACATATCCGTACCGAACGAACTACAATAATAAAGTTCGCGAAAAAAATCAGTTCAAAATCTTTCCGAGGCAGCTCATTTCTTCCTGGACCCAAATGAGCACGATCCTAACTTGCGTTCGCTATCTCGCCAGCCAATCTACTATTGCAAGCGCTTCGTTTCCAAAGTATTCATCACTGGAGTCATTTCAGATTCAAAGGACGCAGTGAAATGGATTTGTTGATACTACTGTACTCTCTGCTTGTGAAATTATCAACGGTGGTGTCTGTAAAACATTGCTACCAGTGCTCGGATGCGAATATTGAGACGGTAAATTTCTTGAAAAGTTTCCTCTTTGAATTTCGCCAGTCTTGTATTCAAGCCTTGCAGACCATAGCTCAGACGAAGGGGTTGAATTTTTACGGAAAGAGTTGTAAATGCTCGAGAACGTTCAGTTTTCCTGAAATGAAGCTTACAGGCACGCATGACTTCCTAAGGGGTCCAAGAATGAATCGGCAAATTTTTCTACATTTCTCCATAAAACATTTGGATATTTTGCATTATCTTTTTAATACCCTACTTCTGCCATCATTTTCGTGGTATTGGTTTTCATTTATTGAGTTCACAGCGGTAGATACTGCATCCGTAAAATCTCGTGAAACTTCCTTAGTGCTGTTGTTTCACACGGTGATCACGATTATCAACATTGCTACCTTTTTTTTCACTGTCATCTCCTCCCCCCGCCCCCCCCCCCCCCACAATTTGTATTTCCTTCCATAGTCTTACTGTGGTCTTAGCGATCCCCAACAGGAGTATTAGTAATAATAAAGCTACAATGAAAAAAAGTGCAGTTGTCATTATCATATCATGATCATGATAGTACCATTCTGCTTAATATATGACTCTAAGCCAAATTCACGTGAGAATTAAAGCGCAGAGGTGGCCGAATAGTGCTGCACACAGTATTCTTTCTGTAATGTTCACGAGCTGCGACTGGGCAGTATCTCTACTTTATCAAAAATGTTTTCCCCTGTACTTGCTGTGTTAGCTTTTGAAACAGCCTAGCGTGAGAAACTAGAGTATTGATTCAATGAAGACGACATAGCTCTAATTCCTTACATGATTATCGGAAACTTGTGGCGGACCCTAAAAAATTAATGGATTAGGTTTTAGGAGTTCATTTCAGGGTAATTTCCTGCCACCATGTAATATTTTCACTTTGCTTAGTCGAGTATCACAAGTTCTGATACCTTTCACACCTTTTCCCACGATGTGTCAAAGGTCAATTCTCGACGCTAAGCCAGCACAACTATCTCGCGCAACTCAATATGTCTTTCTTACGCGTACCAACAAGCTAATCCTACCTCTTAGCCCGAAAAAAATTGATGGGATCAAAAGTCACACGCCGCTAATTTTTGCCTTTCTGCATCTGTTCCCTATGTGAAAGGGATTGTGTATAGTTATGCATTCCAGAAAAAAAGAACAGAAAAAAAACACAAGCAGCTATTGTTGGGTTAACAAAGCTTATGGATACCTACTCGACATCTGAAGTAATTACACAGAAGTGCAGAACCAAATGATGCACCTAGTAACACCCTTCAGAAAAGGCACTTACCAGGACAAAGATAGTCTGCTAGCACTCATACCATGTTAAAAACTTTCGGAAGATAATAAATTCTCAACTTCACAGGGAGTTCACTGTGAGCTATACTCAGGCGGTATGGCATATTATTAGGAAGTATTTTAGCACTACGGCGCATTTTTCGTTAACCCTCGTGTCCTACAAGATGGAAATCGAAGCGAGTTGAAGAAGTGCGACAGGTAATATTTTTGCTGACTACTGAAGAAAATCAATAGATCGATTTTTCATCCATTTCCAAACCATCATCAATCTTTCAGGTTTAACGTTCCTATAGTTGAATGTAACGGTACGTGTTTCTCACTTAATGTCACTTCGTTACACGTCAAAGACCGTGAGGTTCTCCCATTTGGTGAGTATATATGGCTAGGCCCATTATCGGTCTGTGGTAGATGTCCCAACTCTTTAAGGAACCGCTCATGGATGTTCACAGTATGTGCTTAGTGAAGAGATCGAGGATCTGCCGGGTTGCACTAAAAAAGACATCTTATTAAGGTTAGTTATCTGTACAAGAACAACTCTTTATATTGTGTTCCGGAAATAGTGTGTGATATGAGGAGACGCAGAGAAAGCAAGCGCGCTCGTTTCGACCCCAGCCACAAAATAACCGGTTTTTTGTTCTTCTTGGCTCGGTGACGCCCCATTTTCCTTTGATATTAATGTAATTTGTTGGTTGTGATTATGCTGGTGTGATAAAAAATGTAAACAATAAACATTAAACAACAATAAACTAGTGTAGCTATTATGTGTCTCCCTTCCTTCACACACTCTTTCTACAACAAAACTTCCTGTGTATCTCCCTTCTACCTGCGCTACCGTATCAGTCCAGTATATGTAGAGCGCAGGAATTGATGGGAGCGCATTTTCGCCCATTTTATCTTTCGTTACCAATTGCCTTTGCATTCGTGCTAGCAAAGTTTCTTCCCTTTTGTATCCACTGCTGCATTGTCGCCTCCAATCACCTTACAGTATTCCACTGTTTCGTTCCAGGACCATCCCACCATACGTCGTCCAAGCGGAGTACTGTAAGTGCGATGGAGATATGTGCAACAGCATCAGCTACATCGTTCCGGCTCCACCGCAACGTACCTCATCCGGGAAACAGCATTTCTATGTGAATTACGTGAAGAACCCGGACAATGCTGTCTCTTACGCCTTCCCGTCGTTTCTGTTAGCACTCTCCTTATTCGCTTGAGGACAATAACAACCTTAAGATCTCCCTCGCTGAAGACCAATGCATGACATGTAGACTCAGATGATAGCTGTTGTTGGTATGCAAATGTGCCTTATTCTTTATCTGTATGTACATTTTATCGAAATAAAGAATTATTGATCAAATACGTATCAAATACAGAAAGCAATTCAATTGAAAATTGCAATAACAATATAATATTATATAAAATATGAGCGAAGTCACTGGAATATGCTTTTGTTTTGTAGAAATTTTTCTCGTCGAGCTTTTTTCTCCTCTTCTAGTCGTTTACGCTCCTCTTGCTCCTCTTTCATTTCTTGCTCGAATCGCGACAGCTTTGTTTGCTCTTCGATCTGCAACAGAAATTTTTTCTCTAAAAAAAATCTGGTATTTCTTGCTAGCGGGAAAGGTCGCAGAATTTCATTAGTAGAAGACAATAGTATTGAGGAAAAACTGATCCCGAGCGAAAATTTTACCTTTGAAAATCTAACGGAATAGCAAGAGCTAAGCGAAGGTTAAAACTTCGTCTAGAAATCGTCCTCATTTTGAGCGAAAACTGGTCCCCAACCCTTTACTTTAGAAGAAAGACTTGAGGGCCACCCAAAGTGCAAAGAAACGCATCCAAATATCTTGGAAAATGTGAGAATTCTGCGCAAGAACTGGTCTTCTACGAGAAAAAAATTGGTTAGGAAAGAAAACCACACGAATGGAACCAAAGAAGAGGTGCTAGAGCCTTGTTAAGGAAATGATGTCTTGTGCAAGAACTGGTCCCTAACATAAAGTTCCTCCTTTAAAAACTCTTAAAGTATCAGAACGAAAAATATTCATAAAAATACCAACATAAAGAAACTGTGTTATTTTATCCAGAAAATGATATGGCTCTGTTGAAATGAGAACTGCTCCCCCATTTAAACAGCAGCTTGTCGTAATTTTTTTCTGGTGCTTATGGAAATATTTAAAAAACTCGAGGTGTCGTGAGTAGGTGGTGTTGTAAGATGACGAGAACTGGGGACCTGTTCTCGCTTGATGGAAAGTATTGGAAAGATTACCTTTGCTTGGAAGAAGTTGGCTGCTCCGAGTACACCTTCCTTTGATACATCAACACTGTCGGCAAGTATTTGAAACACCTGAAAACAGTCAGCATTTCGGTGTTGCAGACGGAAAACTCGTACGTACATAGGTCACGGTTTCAATTCAGGTGCAATCTCCATGGAATTTTAGCATTTGGTTGCCGAAAGAATTATTGTCAGAAAATTTCCGTTAATAGGTCGTTTGTGAGCCAAAAACATTATTTTTTTGTAATTGATGATTTTTTAATTGTATCGACTGTCTTGTCTTATCATGTAATCCACAGCAAGACTCACCTCAGAGCATCCGAGCTGATTTTGAGCTGCGAGACGGAAAATCAGGAAGAACTCTCGTATTGAAATCTTGCCATCTTGGTCTTCATCCACCTTGAAACGGGGAAATTTCGTCAGATCATTTTTTTTATTTCTAACTTTTGCAAAATAATAGGGAGTATTCGCACTCGTCTTCAATGATACCACTTTTTCTTCTCAGAGAATCTCTGAGAAGGATATATGAATGGTTGGGACTATTGCGATTCAAAATTCAGTGTAAAAACAGACAGATGATCTGCATAATTATTTTCCGAATATTTGTTACCACTTAATGGAGGCTATGAATGATTTTCATTAACATTATTTTCAAGACTCATCTGTGCTCCATTTCCAAATGGGAATCAATTTCTTATCCCATCAACTCCAGTTAAATAAATAAACGAATATTTAAATAAATTCCCGTACTAGCCCCTTTTTACTGATGTGCAATTTCTGTTTCTATAACAAGAAAGTTGTGGGCGCGGAAGCGTCACTGGAACGACGGATAATCTCATATGTACCTACGGGTACACCTATGGTTAGCAAAGGGGTATATAAAACTCCTAAGTATGGGTACCACGTTGACGGATACCAGGTAGAAGGTAAATTTGAGTAACACGTTTACCGTGAGTAAGCGTCCGCAGTCGGGTAGCTAGCCTAACAATTTTGATGAAAGATGCTTTGCAAAGTACGCAATTGCACCAGAATAGCATTAGAAAGCCACGGTAACCGTCTACAGGTAGTACTTCATAACTGTAATTCAGTACTTCCACTGACGACTACGGTAGTTGTCTTGTCAGCAAGTATTTTCGAGCCCAAACGATGGAAAGTATGACGGAAAGGAATCCATAGGACTCCGGAATTGTGTTGAAAACTCCCAATACTGCGGGAAATACCAGTTAATTTTAGATTTTTGCTGAAATTTCTTGGAGAAATCCCACCCTATCTAAGCAACGTGGAGCGTACGTAATTACAAAATATGTATGAAGCCCTCCGGTAACAAAAAGAGTGGAGGAAATATTGTAAAAATAAAAATATATGAAAAAGGAAAAAACAAGTGAAATTAGGGCACAGAATTAAGAAATATACCTTTCTGATAATTTCCTTCAAAGCGATATGTGTCTGCGCTTCTCCGAGTTTTTCCATCATTCGTTTCAATTCGTCAAAATCAATAAATCCATCGCCATCTTCATCATATCTGCAAAAAATCAATATTTTCCGATGAATTTCAAAAACCCAGAAATTTTCACAACGAGCAATCATCTCACTTCTTGAAAGTTTCCGTGAAAAATTTGATCTGTTTCCTGGAAAACTCGGAGAACTCAGCGTAAAGCGAGAGTTTCCTGTGAATCATCTCTGGTGCGGTCTCACCTGAAAGTACAATACTTGATGAAATCAGTAGAAAAGCTGCTAAATGGCTAAAAGCTGCTCTAATTGATTGTTGATAAGCCCGACTGCCTGGTCACGCAGGACAATTCGTTGAGTAAATATTATCGGTGGACAATAAGTGGCGACCACATATCAGTGGGTAAACAATGGAAGGATACTAATTCTTACTCTGGGAATTTGATGAAATTCTGGGAAATTTTTCTCAGAAAAAATCTACTCATCAAGATTACGTGCGGTGGCAGGTGTAACTTTTAACTACTAAAAACTTGGAAGACAAAGAGATTTCAAGGTAACACACCCCATGGCAGGTGTTTCGTATACAAGGCCATGAATGGAATGGTGTAGGAATACAGTAGGATTCTTTTGAGCTGTTAGCCAAGATGGTTATCTATCTTTAACAACTCAAAAGAATCCTACTGTATTCCAAAAGCACAATCAATATGCCAAGATTCAAGCACAGTCGAACATGGAAATTGTTAGGATGGTGTCGATCAACAAAGCAAAGGTCTCGGTGCTACCGCAGCACACAGGTATCCCCTTCAAGTGGATCTCCCCCATTTTCAAAAGGTGAATCATGCGTGCGATATCATGCATGTTTCACCGTTTCTATGAGTCCTTGACCCTCTCGTAGGCTTCTTCAGTCCTGCCGATGGATCCCAACGATGGGTACACACAAAATTTTCCGAATCCGAGTAAAGATTGGATAATAAGGTAGCCATAAAAAGCTAGGACAACTACTAACAGATACCAGATGACGACCAAAGCGGGGTATTTTCCAGGAAATTACCCTGGTGACGACAAAACGGTTATAGTACTCCTTTCTGTGGTCGCTGGTGTCTTCGCGCGACTTCATAAAAATTTTCTTTTACCCTTAGCATTTGCAACTGCGAAACATTCTGGAAATTTATACAATGGTTTAATAGAAATTGAGTCTTCCATTGCACGCTAATACCATGAAGGAGTTCGAAAATTTCCCCATCATTTGGTAAAATAACTTCAAAGTAGCCTTCGCAGTTACGGAGTTTGAAATAGTACAGTGAAAAATACCCTAAATACACTGATCATCAGCTGGGAAATGTACACATCTTTGATACATTTGCATATATTGTGCCTTAGTACAGAAATTCCATTTATTTATTTGATGCACGCAAGATGCCGTAATTATGGTTTTTGCCACTTACAAGTTCATATTTTCCCACAACTTACCTCACCTCCACAGAAAATCAGCAGAACAATCAGTATACAAGAATTTTTACTGAAAAACCACTGCTACATAGAACCGTGTGAAAAGAAGGAGGGGGGATAAAGAGCAAGTAAAAAGTTAGAGGAGCCGCTGCAAAAAAAAGTAGAAAAGCAGTAGAAATATTGCATGAGTACTACTTCTACACCTGTGCTATGCTGGAAACTGCATTGGAAAAGAAAGAACGTTTCTTTGAACGCAGTAGAGAGGAAAATTATGAAGACGTTGTTAGTTGAATAAGATACGTCTGACGACTATAGTACAATTTATACTATTCTGGATGAGTACGTTTGACGATGATGTGTCTATGTATATGATGAGAGATACATAGGTCCAGTCACAGCTCTGACGCAGCTCACAATCTAATGGAAGTCAGACTCATGCAGTATTTTCATCCACGATGCGCGTTAACCGGTCTACTATTTTAGCAAATGGAATAGCTCATGTGCGAGAACTGTTCCTCACCTCAATATCAGCTCGTTGCACAACCTTTTCTGGGGTAGTGCTTATGAAAGTATTTAAAAAGGCGTTGCGCTAGCGATGGGGTGGGGAAGTGGTATCATAAGATGGCAGCGACTGAGGACTAGTTCTCATCAGATGGGAAAACGAAGAGAAAATGACACGGGAGCCCTCCGCGAATAGATGCGTGCGCCTGACGCGCGTTTGTCGCACGCCTCCCAGTGCAAATTGTCATGTATTGTACAAGAACCTCGGATAAAAGGGTCAAAATTCCTCAGTTTTTCAGAAAAAAATAGTATTAAATTTCAGGTTGGGAGAGAATTTTACGAAAAGGGAAGGGTTCCAATCCTAACGAAATATGATTTGAATTTGAGGTGCTTCTCGAAGTTTTTCTGAAGTGAAAAGCGCTTCGAGGTACGCTGCAGCAGAATAGCTATGCAATCTCAGAAGCACTTCCTCCGAAAATGGATCACACCACCACTTCCTGTGCGCTGTGGAAATCTGATACAGTCATCAACGAACCATCAGAAACTTGAGAATTCAACATAAGCACTCAGTACAGAATTTCCCCGGAACTAAGCGGTTTTCTACGAGTGTGAGACTATTTACTTCAAGTGGAAGACTGAGGTGCAGGCTCATCCGTCGGGCAGAGTGGACAATGCCCTGGGAAATCGATGTTCTCGTCGAGGACTCACCGCCTATCGACAATGAATTCAGGAAAAAAGATATAAGGTTGCCGGAATAGTTTCACGCCACCCTCTTCCTCTTCTCGCTAATCTTTTCGCAGTTGTTCATCAATTTTCTAGCCGAAACATATATAATGTATATGGCAATAGCCTTTTCATACCAAATTTCTCTTTGCACTCCGTTATGATCATGGCCAAAAAAATCTTCGTTAACTAGAAGCATGTTCGACTTTTTCTGCTGTGAGATCACATAAAACAAGGAAAGTCGCAAAAAAATATACGTCATAAGATAGGCCGTACGACTGGCTTCTATAGCACTTTGAACGGTTGCTCCCGCAGGCTCAAATGCGGCGTTCTCGGCTTGACATAAACTGAGATTTGGTTGACCGGTGATTTTAGAGTGCCTCCTGGAGCTGACTGAAGAAAGTCTGCGGCGTGATGTTCATGAAATAGTGAGGGAACTTCAATGCTATCAGAAAACGGAGGCTGTTCACCTACATTGCTTCAGAGAGACAAGAGAACACGACATATGTATTCACCCTGATTTGAGCTGCAACAGCTTCAAAGCCGAGAGATGTGTGCCAGAACTTATTAGCTTCTTCACAGGCTTTCATTTCACTCGACAACTTGGTTACTGGTGACGAGAACTCCTTAAGTAGTGGAAGAGTGTGGGTGTCTTGGTAGTTGGTAATCTGGGATTCTAGTACCAAAACGAGAACTCTATCCACAGAAGACAGTGTTCTGGGTTTTGGTGGAATTAAAATGGAATCACTCACTCACAGCTGCTACCAATGAGTCCTATTGCTACCGCTGGAGTTCTGTCAATGATGATACCACCTATATTGTGTAATTATTACTCGTGTTGAAAAAGAACAATAAAATTGAAAAAAAGCTCAAATGCGGCGGAAAACTTTTCCGACAACCTAATAACTTTGGATGAGGCACTGTCTGAATAGTTATCTTTTCTTCCAATCTGGGATATATCACTAGAATTACACTGGTTTTTCCAAATCATTTTTCTCTTTCCTAAAGAAATTTTTAGCCAAAACGGGCAAGTAGAAGTAAGAAAATCGGGAATGCGGAAACAAACTGCAGAAAATCTGACACAATTCAATTGTTCTGGAAAAAGGACAGCAAGCATAAATACTGAAAATTGTCTGCAGAAAGCACTAGAAACAAACGTAGGGGTCCTCTTGATTGAAAATAAAATAAAATAAATCAAATTTTGCTCTTGAATAATTAGTTGAGAAGGGCATGATGAAGGAAAATGCAAATGACTTGTGGGTCAGTCCAGAGAGGAAATCCAGAGAGTTCAAGTGAGCGGCCACAATGAGAAGTAAGTCGTCATTCCCTACCCTACCCTTGACCCTAGGCTAAAGATGACGGCTAATCTTTTCCATGGTCGATTCGCACCAAAGGTATGAATGGGTCTCAGCATGGATGGCGTGAACATGGTCCACTCAAGATGGATGATGTCCGCGCAGCAATTCAATTCGAGAATAATGTGCTCCATAAAAAGAGAAGTTTACCCTCTACGACCATAAGGACGAAATGGGCAGCGAAGGAGGATGGCGGATACAAGTACAACTAGGACAAGGTCTCAAAATTCTTGAAAAATGTCCCTGAAGATTTTGGATCGGAGAGATCCACGCAACAGAGAAAACATTTCAAATCTCTTTCCAAAAAATTTAATGGATTGTTAATGTTGAACTAGTCGAAAAATTAAAAGAGAATCTGAGAATTCAAACTCCCTAAAAACCTCTGTGATGCAAAAGTCGGCTAATTTTCCAAGGGTTGGAGAAAATTCCACAGCTCAGAGTTGAAACTACACACTTAAAATTGAACAGATTTTCATTGCAAACTACTGCACTAATGCTCACGATTTCTACAATGTGATGAGTATTATTTCTAGTGGAGATGAAACTCTCCGCAACAGAAAGAGATTTCAATCATGTGGTCAAGAAGAGGGAGAGGCACAGGTAAAAAGGTTCAGAAAGACCGCAATGGCTATGCAAAAGAAGCGCAGGTCATCAATCGGTTCTTCCGGAAATTTGTCTTAGATGCTAAGACTTATGCAAACGATCACAAGCACAGAGCAAAAGTTGGGAAAATCTTCCGTTTCTAGCTTTAGAGGGGATAAAGATAGGTCACTCGAAACAAAATTACGAAAAATAGGCCCTGCGAGGGACCACTTATGGATTCAGGCGAAATTTTACGGCAGGAGAGAAACTGTGAGTCATTGTTTCTTTGTTGAAAACACCATCAATCATGATCAGCCGACAGGAACACCCGGCTTAGTCACTGTGAATCATCTTGTAATGAAGTATATGTACCATGTATTTGGATGTCAATGGTTGCTCTCTCACTTGTTCAATGTTTTTGCTGATTACTCCGTAATTGATTAATAAATATTGACATTAAGTAAATTCTAAGAAAAATCTGGCAATGGTCAACTAAAAGTTTTTTTAAGATTTCTAGGGAAAGACCAGCTTATGTTGGGAAAATTCCCACAGAACATTTCTACAGGTGCCTTCCCAAAAGAGATCTCACTAATCTCACCACATACGGAAACAGCATTAGCCCAACAGGTAAATATAAGCCCCGCCTATGTCATTACTAATAAAAAGTGGATAATATTAGAAGTGCAGAAACTACAAATGAAAACCACAACAAACTAAAGTGGTCCATGAACAACGGGAAATAAGCCCCGCCCACAGACATACGAATACTCCTGTATTCGAAGAATCATTCGAAACACCTGTACCATAGCACGGGGTTTTCAAAACGAATGTCCATAAGCTCCGCCTCCAGCGAAACGCCACTAGCTTTACTACCTCATTGACCGAGTAATTTTCCACGTGTGACCCACATTCACCTAGCGCAAGCCGTTTCTCCACCAGCAAATTCAAAGAAAACCAGTTAATAGGGTTGCATTCACTGAAATAATTGGAGACATCGTGTAATCATTGGTCATTCTGTGAAAAAAGTATTGGATTAGGGTGGATGCAGATTTTGCCTTTTAAGGAAAAAGGGGTTTGGCCGAAATCAACAGTGGTTCAAAAAATGAGAACAAATGTTTTTAAAAAAACGATAATAATTAAGAACCAATGCAAACTAAAAAAACTATTGACCGACACTAAAGCCGACAAAAGGGACAAAAAATATTATTTCATTAAATGATAAATTATATTATTAAAACCGACAGAAAAGCGGAAATTTTTATCTCATCACTGTTATAATGGGCTTGGCCTCCACCTCAGCCTTCCAATAACAGCTGTACCCAAATCGGCACAGTGTGGCAAAAAAAAACAGCTGATATAAAATCAAAAATTAAAAACAAACAATTACCGCGATCTTCAGTAAGCATCCTAGCGGTCAGTACAATGAATATGCGCGGTTCCTATGACAGATATGCGAGGTGTAAGAGCAGTCATCATAATGAGATGTGGCGATAATGAGAGAGCAGGCGATCTGTGGACGGCACAGACACCCGTAGATGCTACAGAAGATAGGCCGATTGCGGTCGAGTGACTAATACTTGATTGAGGATGATCGCTCGCGACACTGCTCCTCATCCAGGGCCGTCTGTTTCTCACACAATTTCCTTACGCAGTAACTGCAGAAAAAACTTGTTTTTCATTTTCCAAGAAGAAAGAAGAAAAGAGCAGTTATAAGAAAATGAAGAAAAAAGTTGAAAAAAAATTAGAGGGAATCGAAGATATGGCTGTGTTCTGCCCCCAGATGGTCAAAGTTATAATGAGAAGTTCTCAATAATTTGATAAAATTTACAACCTGTACTGGACATCCATCTGTTTTTCAAACTTTCAAACTATTTAAGGTCATGTGGAAAAAAACGAAAGACTATGAAAAACGAAGGAAAAAACACAGCCAATACAGCAATAAACTGCACCAGTAAGCCATAGCAAAGAGGGTTTGGTAACCAATGCGTTGAGTACCTCCTTTAAAGCTTTTTATGTAAAATTTACAGATGAAGCATTGACCTCATAAGAGCAAGGCATAGACACAAAAGGGGTGTGGAGCGTTATACCTGGAGTGGGCGGTGGTCACAGGCCTTGCGATTGGCCGATTCGGAAAATTGACCAGCCGTAGAGGTTGGCCGCGCCCCCTTTCCAGGTGTAACGCTCCACACCCAAACAAAAGTACTAGATACAGAGTCATAGGTAGAGAAAAAGGTACGTAACTGTGAGATTTAAACACTGCACCACCTCAAATTCGTTTTTGAAATTTTCAAGAGAAAAGAGTCCACAAGAGCTGCTGATCATGACGATGTATGTGATTTCTTGGTAAAATGTCAAAAACCCGTTCCCGAGCCCCAACTCCTGGGGAGTTTATGGGCGGAGCCAATGCGGATGGACGGAGTTTCTGAATGATGCACTCCTAGGAGCGCATCTTTGTAGAAATTCATACTAAATTCTTACTCCTCATGAGAACTCCTCATCACTCCCCAGGAGAACATGTGTGACTAGCAAGGAAATGCATTTTGTGGAAATCTTATTATCTTCTTGGCTCCGCCCACAAGCTGTCAGAAGTTAGGGCTCGAGAATGGGGTTTTCGCTAGTTTTCTGCATCACATAAACTATTAGGATTAGAAAACTTCCCTAGAAATTATTTTTACGTGATAATCTTAAAAACTATTTTGAGGTGGAACGGTGACTTTGAAAAACGAGGTTGTTAAAAATATGTATGTATTGAAATCAAAAACGACCAAAAAATAGAAACGTCTAAAGTACGTCATAAGCTCCTTATGAACAGTTGGCTGAATAACGGAGAAATATTTTGTTACTTCCAAAACAACTTATAATACAGTGCCGGGCGAAGTTGTACAGTCTTTTCAACATTCCTTTACTTCTGCTTAATTACTTCTGCTAAAGTGAAGCTTAGATGTTCAAATTTTTATAAGAGCTGTAGACGTCAAGGGATAATGGAGAGATCTAAAAACCAAGCCATTCCGCAGGCAATTTTTCTTTCTGAAGTTTTTTTTTCAGAGAGAAATAGTGATGAGTGGAGAAATCTGTGATTTGGTGGTATCCACGAACGGCCACAGAATGGCTTTTGATGAAATCCGACCATAAATAAATGTTTCACAGTAGAATCGAGTCATATCTACTGTAGCCCCTATACGTTCACGGCTCAATGATTGTTGAGAAATGGCTCCGAAAAATCTTTAGCTGGAACTTTCTGAATGAACACGGCTTTCCATTCTAAAAAAAATTAAAAAATTAGAAAAGAGGCACGATCGACTCATAAAATATGTATGTAATGTCAAAATTGATGTAGCTATGGTAGAAGTGAGCCTGCAGTAAGTCACAATCAAAGTGCTGAAGCCAGCGCAAAGCACTGCTCCTGGAAAAAATCCCTTGCAGAGCTTGGTGCCGCTATCGCGCTGTGCTGTATCTAGGCAGCGAAATAACGATAATCCATACTTTGCTTGCATGACAAATCAACTTGCACTTTGAGACATCATCTGACATCACTTGACAGCTTGTCATTCTCTGCTGCA
>JBAJFG010000117.1:0-35613 GCA_037903475.1 Ancylostoma caninum
GAATTTGAAGAGAAACCCTAGCTTCCAGTCTCGCGCTGCGCTGCGCAACGGCAAGTGCGTGCGGCGCGTTCGCGTCGCGGCATACACCTTCACTGCCTGTCAGTTTTTCGGCAGAGCGTCGTTTCTTAACATCCTCGTCGATCGATAAATTGATTGGTACTTGGTGGTGATACATCATTCAAGCAAGCACTTCCCGATTTTTCTCGAGCTCTTTACATATTTGTATACAATCGCGATAGACAATTGTTAGCTATTGCCAATCATAAACATAGTGGCTGGAAATCCATTTCTCCGATCGATATATTGATCGAGATTCTAAACGCAATTTTATCGTAGCTTATTATAATAACTAGCAGTCTAGACCTGCATGCAACCTGCTAACTATGATTTCTATGCTAACGTTTATTAGTTCGTCGAGCATTATTGATCGATTTTTAATTAGCTGTTTCTAAATGTTGCACATTCTCAAGCTCATCATTGAGCCTTTACAGGTCATATCTCCAAGGCCGCTGTCGTTGGTGGGTAAGAAACGGTATCGATCTCGTTATAACCTACGGTATCGATCTCGTTAGAAATCTACCTCATCTCATTTATCAGATAGATATCGATCTTCGTAGAACTGAACTCCACTTTTTTTCTCGCAGGAATGCCCGTTGTGTTGCTTTTAGCGCTGTATCGATTGATCTGTGGGAGAGCTTGGGACTGCCACGCCCCTTCAGTCCTCAAATAAATTAAGCATATTCAGGGACTACCTCAATTTGCCGGATGATATGTCACTTGTTGGATGGTCAGAACCTTGCGCATGCAACGGACATTCGGTTACTTGCCACCCGGAGACTTGTGTTTGCATGGTAGGTCAACCGTCATCCATGGGCGTGGCTTACCCATAACATGATTTCACAGGACTGCGAGCACAACACTTTGGGCGATCACTGTGATCAATGTAAAAGTGGTTATATTGGTGATGCTAGACAAGGCGGAGCTAACGCGTGTACGAAATGTGCTTGTCCACTGGTTGAAAACTCGTTCAGGTTTGTCGAATTTGTCAAAAAATCGATATATCGATTAGAAATGAGCACCAATTAATGGTGAATGTTTTCAGTGATACCTGCGTGGCAGTGGACTACGGCAGGGGGTATGTGTGCAACGCTTGTAAGCCAGGATATACAGGACAGTATTGCGAGAGGTCAGTGTTACAGAGTCTGACTTGAACGATTTTTCTTGACCTAATCGATACCTGTCTTTTCTACATGACTGCAAAAGGCTTGACTATAACAGCTGCGCCATTTTTCACTTTGCTCCATATCAGGCTTGCCATATAACCCTGCTTTCCTCTGATGTAGTTTCAAAGGAAATTACATAGTTATCATATCATGATGAGGCGAAAACTGTTCCCCGGGCACGAATAATGAGGGTGCAAACATTGGAGTAGAGAGGCAAAATGCTTTATATGTGCAGGGCTGGCTTGCGGAAATCAAAGAAAGTCAAGACCCAGGCCTCTAGAGCTCCCCTGAGTTTACCCATTGTAAACGTGAATCTTACATCACGTACAAATTTACCCCTTGACTGGTACACACAGTACATTCACCTATACGTGACATTATCTATACCCAGCTGCTACCGATGGGTATGGGATTACTGATATTTTCAATGAAGATCCGGGGCGAGGGCAAAAATCCATCAATTCTGGAAGAGAAGGTGGCTACGAATGGGTGTGTGGGATAATTTTGCGAACAAAATCACACTTATGAAATTAGCGGTTCAGGAAGGCAGAGTAATCATTTGGTGAGGAGAGTCCACCCTGATTTCAGTGGTAAGAGGAGGAGTTGGAAAAGAATGGGGGCAAAAATCCTAAAATAATCATTCCAATTGCACCCAAATTCCGCAATTACCAGAAATTTCCCATTCCAGTTGTGTTGTCGGCTATTTCGGCGAGCCATCTACCCCCGGCGGCTTCTGCCAATCGTGCGATTGTCATCCGGACGGCTCCCTCCATGGCGCGTGCAATCCGCTGACCGGTGAATGTGAGTGCCGTCCCGGAGTGACCGGACGAGATTGCAGCCGCTGTCAACATCGCCACGCATTCATAGGAGGAGTTTGCACGTGTGAGTCGATGAGCTAATGAATAAATGGCCAAGTTTTTTCTGTGTAAAAATATTTATCGATTTTTAGCATGTGACCAGGGCTGCTATCTACCTCTGATGACTATGGTGGATGAGTTGGAAGTAACGTTGGCCAGTCAGAATTTCTCGGGTCTTCGGCCGATTCCGTGGAAGCGACTGACCAGGATTGGAAATAATACCGAATGTGGGTAGATTACTAATTACAACTGAGTGATAGTATCTATGGTGTGCTTTTTTAAATTTTTATGTCTTTCTTCCAAATTGTCACGTTACAGTGATTTCCGAATTTATGCGAGGACTTGGTGATGGAAACGGAGAAGGCGAGATGGGTGGCATTGTCAAAGATAGCAAGTACGCCAAGGAAGCATTCGCCGTTGTCGAAGGGGTAAGCCCCGCCTACTTTCATATATAGACGTTACCAGGCGTTGGCATTTGCAATTCATGCCTCTTCCTATTCCTAGGCAAATGTCTCTATTTTGTTAAACGTTTGTTTGTTCTCATTTTGTTATATTTGAACCGTTTTCTTGCTATCCTCAACTGTTTCACTTTCACCACCATCACAGATCGATTATCGATTTTCCGTTTCAGGCTCGTTTTCAAGCTGACCGTATGAACAAAGGCGCTGTGTCGCTGGAGCAGTTCACCACCATGGCAGAAGACATAATTAGCGATTCACAGCTCACCTACGCTACCGTCTTCAACACCACTCAATTCCTAAAACATTTCCATACGGTAGGTTGCCTGAGTTACTGTTATTCTAGGGTTTAGGTCTTAAATTGTCCAGCAGCGAATCATAGCGGCATCTTTTTTCCTGGTTGAGATAGGACCGCTTCAGTGTTCATGGCTATATCGATCGTTATCGATCGATAGAAGAATATTACCTGTATTAACTTCATCGAATTTTGGAGATTACCGACACCTTTAGCATGGCGGTACATCAGTGGGAGGTGCCACGCTGGATGCTTGGGCTCTGGAAGCGGAGGCTCACTATAATGCTACACTGGATCGCGGTGAATACATCGAAAAACGACACAATCGCGCCGAACAAGAACACAAGTGAGCAACATTGATTTTATTGATTGATAGGTGAAATCCAATGAATTCTGTTTCTAGGAAAACCGAGGAGCTACTGAAGAAAGTACTGGCTAACAAACTCAACGACACATCATTCGAGAACCTGCTCAATCGACTGGAAGAATTCGATCAATGGCTTGAAGACTTCAGGTATTGATTGATATCTTTTTTTGAACAAAAATTGATGGATTGTCACTTTTCAGAGCAACTATCCATGATAGTGCTAGACGAGACACGGCGGAGGCAGAGCGAATGAGTAGTGTTGTAGCGAAGAGAATCGATCGATACAAGGTATGAGAAACGGTCAACAATGATCGTATTGGTTTTATAAGAATTGTAAGAAGAGCTCGTTTATTCAGGAGGTCAGTAATGAGATTGAAAAGCTGCGCGCTGAGGCCGAGGACGATTTGGCAACGGCTAGGAATTCAGTGGATCAGGCGAAGGGACAGGTAGACGGAGTTGTCGTTTGCAGTAACAACAACATAGAAACACCAGCAATAGAGCTACAACAATAACTACAACTACACAATCAACAACAACAAAAGCAGTAACAATAACATCGTCATCACCAATTACAACAGCACAAGTTCAACAGCAGCAACCATAGAAAAACCTATTGCAGCAGTAGCAACTAGGGAAACAGCTACAGCAATTATAGAAACAACAACAAAGAAAAAAACCAAAAACAACAACAACAATGGCAGCAACAGCAACATCAACAACAACAATGACAAAGCAGCAACATCCATAGCAATACCTACAACGACATCTACAGCAACACTTGTAGTGATTATGGCTGCGGCAACAACAACAACAACAGCAATGGCAGCAACAGTAACATCAGCAACAACAATGACAAAACAGCAACAACCACAGCAATACCTACAGCAACATCCACAGCAACACCTACAGCGACAACAACAACAACAACAACAACAACAGCAACAGCGACAGCAACAACAATGGCAGCAACACTAACATCATCAACAACAACAACAATAACAATAACAACAATAGCAGCAACAGTAACATCAGCAACAACAATGACAAAGCAGCAACAACCACAGCAATACCTACAACAACATCCGCAGCAACACCTACAACGACAACAACAACAACAGCAACAGCGACAGCAACAACAATGACAGCAACACTAACATCATCAACAAGAACAACAACAATAACAATAACAACAATGGCAGCAACAGTAACATCAACAACAACAATGATAAAGCAGCAACAACCACAGCAATACCTACAGCAACATCCACAGCAACACCTACAGCGACAACAACAACAACAGCAACACCTACAGCAACAACAATTGTAGCGACAACAACAACAACATGAACAACAAAGAAAAGTACCTTACATCTTTTTAGGAACTTCTGAACCTGTTTGATGACAGCCGTGCCATTAACGAAACGCTGGAGACCGCTGCTGAGTTGTCGCTGGAATGCCGGAATACCTCCATGATGTGAGTCCGATAGATTATTGATTGATCATCCCCTCGTCTATAGAAATGCACCAACCAATCAGCTTTAGGTACGCACAGTTGATCGACGAGTACGACGACATTTTCGTGCAAAACGCCGCCGAACATGCTGAACAGCTGGAAAGAGACGCAGATGTGTTGAAAACCTCGTTCTCGGACACTCGTACACAGGCGGAGGACCCTCTGAAAGCGTCGCAGGCCTACGAGGAAATCGCTTCCGCACTGAAGAACGCCACAAATGCTGCTGAAGAGGCTGTGGTGAGTGACAACTCGGGTCGCGCTCCGCTTCTTCACTAACCACCGCGTTTCAGAAAGCAGCTGAAGATGCTTACGCTGAAGCGGATGGAGAGTCCGAAAATTCCATGGTTAAGAAGGTGAACGAATCCGAGAAAGCTAGCCAAGCTTTGGCTGAAGGTGCTGTTTCGTAATCCATGTGTAATTTATGCTTATTGATTGGCACGTTGTGCTACAGAGGCTCGTGAGATCCGAAAACAGTGGGAGAATTCTGGTATGGAGGTGGAACGCGAACAGCTGGATGAGCGACTGGCATTTGTCAACGAGCAGAACATCGACATGATCAAGCGTAACGATGTCGTGAAAAGTGGGTCAAACTTCAACAATCGATGACTGAGCCGGATATTGATTGGAAATTTGATTTTCAGATCAGTGGTCAAAGTTCGACGATCACCATGATCGTACCATCGGTCTACAGTCTGTTGCTCGTGATGCCGACAAACGTGCTGAGATGGCTAGGAAAGCTACGGATGCGCTTGTCAAGGAGGTTGGTCAATTTTGGGCGGAGCTTACCCACAGTCCAAGACTTGTCCTTTCATTCATTCACTCACTAATTTCACTCATTCATCAATTCGTTCACTCATTCATTCATTCATTCATTCATTCATCCATCCATTCATTCATTCGTTCATTCATTCATTCACCCATTCACCCATTCACCCATTCATTCATTCATTCATTCATTCATTCATTCATTCATTCATTCATTCATTCATTCATTCATTCATTCATTCGCCCATTCATTGATTCATTCATTGGATTTTCGTAATTTTTGGTACCTGTGATAACTAACACCTTGTGGGCAGGGTTCTTCTGTCCCTCTAGTTCATAGAAGCGAACATTTGTCGCTTCTGTCCCAGAAATTCACAAGCAGCTGGACAACTGACACAAATTTCAGGTGAAAGAGGTTGCTGACAGGGCAAACAAACTTGTGAACAGCACTGGTCAAGGAATACGAGAAGACATTGAAAAGGTAAGACTGATCGTTTCTCTCCCATTATTAGGACTACTCCAAAGGGAAAATTAAAGGTTCGCAAAGCTCGCCTGGATCTTGAAAAGACTCGCGAGGCTTTGGAGAAAGTAGGCGGAGTCAGCGCCGCGAATCGAAATAGAGCTGATGAGATGCAGAAGCAATTGGCGCTACTCAAGGACAAGATCAATGAAGCTCGTGAGAAAGCGGAGCAGGTACGTTTATGACCAAACCGGTCGATTATTGATTGCCCCCAATCCATTTTCAGATCCGTCTGTCGCTGCGTTCTGATGAGCGCGGTGTCTGTCAACGCTCGTTCACCTCGCCAGCGCATCCATCGCCGTCGAACTCGTTCTCCATACGGTACCGTCCTTTGAGGAATGTTCCAGACAGCGCTATTTTCATTACCAGAACTAAGCCAAGGAGAACGCAACCGAGTGAATTCATCGCTATTGAGGTGAGCACAGCACCTTTTGAGGAAATGAGCCACGCCCATTTCACGTATTCATCGAATTATAGGTCCGTGACAAGCGTATTGTGGCGCACTGGAACGTTGGAGGCGGAGCGAAGATGGCGACCAATAGCCACTCGATCCTGTACGTGCCAAATACGGATAGATCGCACTGGTATCATATCGATGTCGATCGCATCGGGAATGCTCTGAACCTTACCGTAGCCTTAAAGGAGACCATAACAGGAGCAGGTAACGATATTTCCTGCTTCACGCGATTTTTTCGGACCTCTAAAAGGGTAGATTCAGCTGACCGGCTCCGAACTGACGCAGTCAGTGTGTTTGTGGGTGATGGCGAATGGGCTGGTGATGTGGTGTTCAACACTATTCCGGGTGAGACACAGGTGTCGATGGGAACGGATCCTGAGAGCGCTGAGGAGATGGGTCTCGCAACGAACAAGGTACTGTAATTTCCTTACATACATATATTTGTTCTTGAACACCACTTACAACCAGCACCCGACACCTTGCACGACTATTTTGAAGCATAGGACAATATTTATATAGTATATAAATAAGTAGATAAATAAATAACTAAATAAATCAACATGCAAAATAAAAAGACGGAAGCACAGGGACATTTCTTGTGCAACAAAATCTCTCAGTCCCCCTAATCCGATATCGAAGTTCATCCGGTGCCACCAATCGATTATTGATTTTTCAGTTCCACGGCGTGATTGGTGCAATCACGGTCGACGACGTTTCCATTCCACTATGGGCTTTCTCGCACAGCTCACCCGAATGTGAAGGTGCACCGGCACCAACACAACCGGCCGTCCGAGGGTACATGTTCCGGTAGGTTTTTAGTTATTGATTTATTGATTTTTCTCCATTCACATCATGCCTTTTCAGTGATGGTTTTGCTCAAATGGAACTCGCCACATTTGAACGTACCGTATCGTCGTTGTCTGTGATCTTCAACGCTTACTCACCTAATGGGCTGCTGTACTTCCGTGGATCAGAGACTAGTGGTGACTTTATCGTGCTCCAGCTGAAGAATGGTCATGTGATGTTCAAGGTTTGCCTAGTCGTTTGTCTGTTTGTTTGTCTGCTGCCTCTTTGTTTACTATGTTATTTCAGATCCATCTTGGTGGCGATTCTCACGCCGAGCTTACCTCTAAGAATACGTATGCAGATGGACGTGAACACACAGTGAAGGCGATACGTAGCGGAGCAGAAATCCACCTGCAGGCAGGAAAATGCTTCCACCAATGAGGTTCCGTCCCTTGTAGCCAAGCCACACCCCTCCGTTTAGGTTGACAGTGACGCCGATCGATTCTCAACCACTATCCCGGGTGAGAATACAGCGTTGAACATCGAGACGGACATGCACTACGTGGCAGGCGTGCCAACCTCGTTCAAGCTCGATCGCTTCAACTCGGATATTGAATGGAAGGGCTTCTTCGGATGTATTCTGAGTGTGAAACCGTCGCAGGTGGGTCACTGTGGTGTCCGAAATCTTCAATGTCAGAAAATCGATTTTATCAGTGAGTAGTTAAAAACGTGTTGGTTGAAAGAAGGGACCCGACAGCTGGGTTAAAATATAGCTTACAGATCCCAAAACCTGCCATTTTCATGAATATTAGTTTTTAACCCTTTAAACTCGTCTACCTTACGGGGAGGGTAGAACCTTTCCGGGAATATTCGTGAGTACTAGCGCAGCTACACTGAATATTACATCCTGTTCAGGCATCCGACCTGGATCTCGACCATCCAATACGCTGGCAGCGACGTGAACCCGGTTGTCAGTTTGATGCAGCCAAATTGGTGCCAACTGATCGATTGGTTGGCTTCTCCCGTCCTGGATTCTTGCTACAGAAAGGCGTTATTATGGACAACAACTCGACGTGAGGAACTCATTGTTTTGAAATTTACCGAGTTCTTTTTTTGCAATAGACAAACATTTCTGAAGATTAGCTGACTTTTTTTTCTCCTCGAAGAAAATTTCTATATTTTCTCAATGCTCGCCCATCTTTTTGAGTGTTTCTACTGCATAGGTAGCTGTCCATCCCACAATTTCAGCTTTGCCTTCGGCTTCCGTACAAAAGAGGAGAACGGCACGCTTATATTCCAATCATCGAAACTTGCTGCATTCCGAAGAAAGCAGAGAGAAGCGGACAGCAGCGGAAAGGTTTGTGAAGCTCCTGAGAGATGATTCGTTGAATATGAGTTTCCGACGAAAATACGGAGAGATCTTCATTGTTTTTGTTTCAATTTCTTAGGAAGTATTGAAGTTCAGCGTATATGTAGCTTGTGAAAAACATTAGTCCACCTGCTAAAGCAATTGTTTTCATCATTAGTGATACTTTTGCAGGGCTACCTGGCGTTCTACCTGTTCCGCGGCTATCTAGTGCTTCACTTTGGCAAGGTTTGTTCCCTTCCCACTATCGTTCGTGTTCAGGAGGTGCGCAAGGATCGTAGATGCCTGTTCTGGGCAAACAATAGCATTAAAATATATGCTGAGTTGTATGGGCGTGGCATTGACACCATTGGTCAGAGTGGACAGTGGGTCCGCCCACATTTGCCTTTTGACCATGCTCCATTGGATAAGAGGCTGTCAAAAACTATAACATTTTTGCATGCTCTCCATACCAAAGAACAAGCCAGAAAAACTCCGATATCTTTCCAGTATGATGACATCACTTGCTTTTCAGGATGCCTCATCCAGAAAGGAAGTCGTAACTATACGCTCGAGCCAAATGTACAACGACGGCCAATTACACTCGGTGTTTATGAGCAGGAAGGGCAAATTGTAAGTCATTAACAGCTCCCTTGTCCAGGCAACCCTAAATTAACCGTACAGGGACCCTACACTGCACTTAGCTACTTAATTTAAGTGTTCGCCTACGTGTGGATGACAAGGAAGTTGGTGAGAAGCAGGTTCTCAACGATGAATCGCCAATTGGAACAGCATCAAGTCAGATGTTCATTGGAGGTACGGCAATTTTCTTCGTCACCTTATCTTACTCTGTGAAAAAGATACGTATCGATTAGCATACCTATTTGCAGGATTTGCTGAACGCTCTAAACCGCCGAACAACGAGATTCCCACCACCGTACCTCTGATTGGATGCGTCTCTGATATGTTCCACAATTATAAGTTAGTTGATATGGATTCGTCAAATGCATCGCCAATTATTGATTGGTCGATTGATTTTATTGATTGTTTGCAAGTTCTATTTTCCAATTTCATGGAACAGTTGTAAGATCTGCGAAAATCTCGCTCCCTTGCAGAAAAATTCCCATCGTCCCCGAGGAGCACAACGCTCAGATCGGCACCTGCGCTATCGAATCGCCGAACTTTGCCGTTCCAATTGGTTCGTTTCTTACCGTACTCCTACAGTAGCCTCTAGTCACTAATATCGATTCATGGCTTTCTTTTCCGGCCACTGTTTCTTTCCCTTCATGAGATTTCAAAGAACTTGTCAGCGCTTTATCTTGCTATTGTTATTGTCACTCTGGGCTTCAACCCCCGAATGTGGCATGTCTTCCTTGGAGCGCCTGCTACTATGCAACAGTTCCCTGAGATTTGCAGGATGACTGTATTTGATAGGTCCTTTAATAAATCTCTCACGCAGATGAACCGATGGATCTGGATAGCATCGGGGGTCATCGCAAAGATTCACGTTTGAATCACCCAATGGAACGAACTTATTACGGTATTATATGTACAGTCGGCTTATGGCGCATGAGACTGGTTAACAACTGTGTAATGTAACTGTAAAAGTGTGCATTTGCATGTGTGTGTGCGACTAACCGAGTCTTATTACTGTGGAAATTTTTGTGTTACTTTGCACGGATGCACGGTTCTTTTTTTTTGATTTGCATGTCATTTCTTGTAATCAGTGAAGCGTTTGCAAAGCGTTGGCGTCGATTTTTCAGAACAATCAGTGGGGTGGGGCCTCTTTTTCTAGATTGGTGGAAAGAAACACACTCTCTTGGAAGGATGCTGTGTGAAACACGAAAGGTAGTGCTCCAAACTTATCTGTGAAAAAAGGCAAAATGGCAAAAGTAAAGGTGCACGTTTAAAAGAATTGTAAAAGGTTTCGACAGCTCGGGTTCTTTGCTTCTTTTCATTCTAAAGTATTGTGTTAATGAGTTGTGAGGAGAAAAAGGACGGTTACGCTGCTGTATGATTGGCCAATTCGCCCGATATCCTTTCGCTGATACAGTTTATGTTCATGATTTTGAAAGTGGTCGAAACAGAAACTGACACCAAGGATCGCTTTAAGATGTTTGGAATTAAAGTGCGACTGCACCAATGGCAGAACAGCGGCTCCGCCCTTTTCTCGCATTCAACAAGACCTGCACATTGTGCTCATTCCTGATCCATGTATATCCCACACTAGGCACATGTGCTCCCAGGAAAAAAAAACCTTAGTGCCAGAAGTATTTTGTTTTTTATATATAGAGGACATAGACTGAAGCAGTCATTTCCCCGTCTCCACCAGACTGAAGCAGTCATTTCCCCGTCTCCACCCTTTCTCTCCACGCCCGGTGAAAGGTTCCGTAATTTTTCGAAATCACTTCTACCTTACTTTTATCGTTACCTAGAATTACTCATTTTTATAATAATTATTTGGATTAATTGGTTAGTTTTTAATAACCTCATTCTTTAAATTTCTGCAGGCAAAGTGGCGAACGAGCCGGGGTTTTTTTCACACGCTCTCCATATTGACGAGTTCATGAGTTGATGGCACACACACAGACCACGTGACCCTTGTTGGGACAGAGTGAGAGACGGATAAAGAAGTGATGTGAAACACTGCACCTATAATTTCCTTTTTTGTATTCCGCATCGTCTGATTGATGCACTCGAAGTGAGAGCTAAAAAACGTTTTTCTCTTTGTTTTTTTTTTCACAGTAAAACAATATAATTAGATGAATTATTGTAAATGTATTAATTAATAATTAAATTCAAAAGATTTGGGAAACCTCGCCAATTCTGGAAATCGACGTCATCACTGTTTGTTTTGTGTTTATCTGCGTAACGGCATGCATTTTGGGTTGTCAGCAATTCCCTCCTGAAAGTACTATCAAATTTGTTCCAGACGCAGAGAAACTAGTCGCACCGGTGGATAACAAGCCATCCAGAGAATCCATGAAAACGGTGAACCATTGTTACAGTAGCCACCCTACCGTTTCTAGTGAGATCCTATTCACAAGTAAATTTAGTGCGGAGGTGGATTTGAGTCAGCCGTTCGTGACGCGGTGAATGCTGGTGATTCGTCGAAACCGAGTGATGCAGTGAGATACGGTATCTCGAAGAGTTCACATAGTCGTGTGAACTTTGAAGGAAAACAGTATCCGAATATCTCTGAGTGAGTATACTGTATGGTACTGTAATCGAGCCTGGATAGGGAATGAGAGGAACTATGTACTATAGAAAAATCGGTTGAAACATCTCTTTTAGACCAAAGACAAGAAATTTTCCGTGTTCTCCTCTTGAAACAGCAAACATTCTACCTTTTCCTTCTATTTCCCTCACCTCCCACGCAATGACGTCATCATCATTATTGATTGCTTCCAGCTTCCAACTGTCCTTCTCGATGCGTACTGAACAACCAACTGGAATGTTATGGGTTTGGGCCAATTACAAGAATTTCACTCGCTACTTCTATCTCAACCTTATCGATGGCTTCCCAACGATTGAGGTGAACTGATCGATATCGATCGATCTTGCTGTCATCGATAAATCATCATCTCACAGGTGAAAGGGCGAAATCCGGAGCCGAAAATCCTGGACTGCAAAGAGCGTCGGCTGGACGACGGTCATTGGCACGATATAGTTATCATCAAGAAAGAGCGAGAACTGGTCCTCATGGTAATTTCGATGTGAATTTATTGTACAAATCCTCTGCTTGCTAAACCACGCCCCTCAGGTGGACGAGTTATTGCCAGTCTCGATTACTGATTGTCCAACACCTAAAGTAATGCGACGTCGTATGTACATCGGTGGTGTGATCTCTAAACATCGTTTGAGTTTCAACCTGCAAACGCCGGGATACGATGGATGTATTAGAGACTTCAAGGTGAACTGTAAATTATAAGCTCCGCCTACTTTCGATTATTTTTGGTTTGCAGGTGAACAACGTGGTGCAAAGCTTAGAGGGCGAGTCGTCTCGTGACATTATCCCATGTGCACGGCCCACGAAAGGAATGTACGCTCATGAGGGAGGATTCGCAGTGTTCGGTGGGTGTGGCCGCTCCACTGTTCCCTTTCGGTGCCAAATGGAAAATATGCGTATTGATTGACTACCTCGCGTTTGCAGACGGCCTTCATAAGTCGATCAAAGATGGCTCCCGCAATGTGGATATCTCGCTGAGTTTTCGACCAATCGTCGATGAGGGTACGGTATTGGCACTGCTGACCAACAGCAACCCGGAGTCGGCACGCCTCTCCATCGAAGTAAAGCAGGATAAGGTGAGAGTAGTGAGAAGTCTTCATAAGCTTAACCTAGATTTTTGTGCTTAAACGACTAAAGTAGATCTATTGATTTTTTTTCGCAATGTATGCATCTTCAAGGTCTTGGTTACCGTAATCCACGAAGCCAGTGGTCTAGAGATACGTGACGCTATACCAGTTCTCCGCCCACTGTGTGACGGCCAGTGGCATTCCATCCATCTACTCGTCGGAGAAAAAGTCATGGAGATCAAAATCGACGAGGTTCAACTTTTGAGAACCCTGTTTTGTGCCCCGATCAATAATCTAGCTCCAGGAACGGAATGAACTGCCGATCGACCACATGTCCTCGGATGCTCGTGAGCTACTCCTCAACCTACCGCTGAACATCGCTGGAGTATCCGGTAAGTTTTGAAAGTGGACGTTTGGAGACGGTGACGTGCTGCTTCGGAAAATCAATAAATCGATTCTAGCACCGGTCGCTGAGAAGTTGTCAATGACGTCATTGGTCGGTTGCTACAAGGATCTGAAGCTGGCAGGTCATCCGAAGTACTTCGAAGCGGCCCAGAAGAGCAACAAAGCCGCTGTGGACGCGTGTCCATTTCATTAGGGAATTCTCGTGACATTGTCGCGACGTCACTTAGATTTTTACATTCAACTGATTGGTAGTCAAAACAATATCGTTCCGTACTATTCACTTCCTAGCCTTTATTGTTGTTTTTTTTTTCCTTTCTGTGTTTGAGATTTTGATATCATAACGAGCGGTAACGTAACTAACTGCCTTCAAAATTGCCCAATAATTAATAATATGTAACTAATTCAGTGATTGGATCTGTCTCAATATTGTCAACAATTTCAAGGCTTTCACCTGTAACTAATTGTTTTATCAAAGTAATAAAATATGTTGACTGAGATTTTTGTATGAATATTGTAGGGAGTCTGGTACTGGGAAAACATACCCTTCCTTGTGTTTCCCTGACCCACCAGCAGCCTGGTGGGCGAAGACCCATCGAGAGCTCCAGTATGGTATCGTGTAAGCTCGCAAGAATTCGGGAATTACAATAATAGAGTGAAATATTGAGATGCAAATTGTTCGAAATAAAAATATTCCCTGCAAGTTTCAGTTTTGATGAATCTGGCAGAAAAACAGGCTAAAAACTTACAAAACAAACATACGGATAAGCAACGCAACAAACAAAAAAAAACTGCATAAAACACATTTAGCTGCATTTTATGGATGTTGTTCTGCCTTTGCAAATGAATCAATGGAAAAATCAATTTTTAAAGCGGAGTCGGGGGTTCTGCGTTCTTTAAAATTTCTTGCGAATTTGAAAAAGTTGTAATCTGTGCAGTTGTCGATTTTGCTGACGTCATCTTTCCTCACAGAGAGGTCCTTACAGCAAATGTAATCGTCCAAAATTCGCCTGAAAAACATATCAGGTTTGAAAAACATATCAGGTTTGAATATTTATTTTCATCGTCTAGTCCGAAAAATTAGATGGAGTTGTCTGGCGAAAAGCCCATGAAATTTCAAGTAGAATGGTATATAGAACTCTTTATGCTGGGCTGAAAAAGCTCGCCTGAGACAACTGCCCCGTGAGCTGAGGTGGGTTAGCGAGAGAGCACGCAATGTGAGAGGGCGCCTGACGCCAGGGTGAGACAGACTGGGCATCTGTCTTACCCTGGGATTCTCGTTGTGAGTGCACAAATGTACCAAGTGTTGTATATGTTTCCGCTGAGAATTTCACTCTGGGTTCAGCTGACAACTGCGCAGCGTCCATTTTTCTCCAACAACCAAGATATCCTCGTTTACGTTTCGTACGATTTGTCAGCCATTTTCAGTTGCAATTCTGTGGTTTTAAAGCCAGCTAGCTCTGACCAGCACTGGAAATTCGTCTATGAGCAGCACTTACTTTTCAAGTTAAACGCTCTTTCGAAAGTTAAAGCCTAATTTTTGGCAAAGTCACCCGTATTTTATTTATTTATTCATTTACACCGTACAGGTGTGCCACACATGGGCAGAAAGCGTAAGACTCAGCAAGTGTAGGCGATGAAACTGTTGAATAAAACTAGTAAAGCTAGAACAACAAAGAAAAGGGTTGCGTGAGACCGAAATGGCATAGCTAAAACACAAGTCCAGCGAAGACGCAGAGGGACTACTCTGAGCTTCATTCCCATGTTCGATCTCCGTTGCTGCAGATGAGACAAGGCAAAAAGAGAGCATACTTGTGAAGAGGTCAGCGGTAGTCGTTGAGTTATGCTAATTGCCAAGTGCTGTTGAGTGAAGGCTGCTAACTGCGTGGGGGACAGACCTCTGAGATAACCACGATCCAAGAACGCAACTCGAATCCCATTCTGGGGCGGTCGCTGAGGCAACTTTTTGTTCTGGTACGAACTCCACGCGTAAGCTTGAGTGAGTACTCGCCGGCTCTTATTCCCAGCAATTTGGGGCCCAGGCTATTTAAGAATGTGGGAGTAAAGGATTAAAAGGCCTGGTCGGTTGAGGTTCAAGTCGCATACTGGAGTCAAGGCAAAGACAACTTTTGCCAAGAAGTAGGCTTTTAGGCAGACCCTCTCCAAACAGTACGCCTGGGAGTGAAAAAGACAGGAAGCCAGCAATGGTGAAAGAGGTTCGATCAACATGAGACATAGATGCAGAGACTAGCCCTTACAATGAAAATTGTGAGATTCTACAAATTTTTAGAAATGAAATATGATAGAATGTGGTAAAGATACTACACGGCCCGTGATCACGTTCAAGTTGGTGCAGCTGTCAGAATGTGTCGAAAGTTCTGGAAGGTGGTAAAAATTAGAGATCCTAAATATCACGAATTTTTAGAATATTAAGAAGGTTCAAGGAGGGTTTTGGCTAGCTGTCTTCTGAAGGTTACTGAAGTTTTGCTTGCTGCTATCTCGCTCGGCAGTAAGCTAATCCATCGTGCTGTTCTGCAGAAAAATGAGTTGAAAGGTAATGAGTAATGTTCCCCCCCCCCCAGTTTTGCATAGTGTAGGCTAAAACTACCTCTCTGTCCTGAAAGAGATCGAAAAAGCTTATACTTGCTAGCTCTTAGTTTGATCTCCATTTTAAGTATACGGAAGCACAAAACAGATAACATCGATTGATAACTCTCCTATATGTACTTCAAGCTTTTCTGGTTCAGAGTGGCTAGCCTAGACAAGTATGAAGGGAGTGGGTGGGGATAACCCGAATCGGGAAAGCATCTATAAAATACAAGTCTTGTGAAACTTGTTGCACTTTTTCAAGAACAAGAGATTGCTTTTTTGAGAAGGGGTTTCAAACGGGCGAAGCGTACTCAAGGTGTGGAAGCACATATATCTTGTAAAGGTGTACTAATAGTTTCGGATCACTGCAGCGTACATTACGGAGGATAATGAAAAGACACGATAGAGCTTTCTTTGAGATAATGTCTATATGAGGAGTAAAGCTCAAACTTTTGTCAACAGAGACGCCCAAATCCCTCACTTAATTCTGGAACTGGATAGTGGTTTCGCCACATTGCAAATGGATCTCAAGTGACTCACTGAAGCGCATAGGTACTGTTTTAATTAGATTCAGCGGAAATTCCCACTCTTTTGACCAGTACAACATTTTATTGATTGCACGAGAGATGAATTTACGGGCGATAGCTTGATCATTTTCAGTGTTCGAGAGATACAGTTTTATGTCGTCCGCCTTCATATCTGGATGCGTTTTCAGAAAGAGTGGTGGTTCAGCGGTGTAAGTCAGAAGAAATAACGGAGAAAGAATATTTCCCTGTGGCACCTTTCTGCGTAGAGCGCTACGTTTAAAGAAGTTGTTGTGCACTTTCACTGTACTGTAACGGTCATTAATATAGGATCATAGCCAGTTGAGCATCTGTCCGCGCATTCGGAATTTCTCCAGTTTGTCCAGCAATTTATGGTGATTGACCATGTCGAAAGCCTTCGATAAATCAAAGGAAATTTCATCTACCGACTTTCCTTTGTTAACTTTCATCAAGTCATGAAGAGAATCCGACAATAGGCATGTGGTGGAACAACCCGGTAGAAAGCCTTGTTGTTCTACGGTAATGATCTTGTTATGCAAAAACCAAGCATGGAGTATTTCCTTGATTATTTCTTCCAAAACTTTACTAGCGGATGGAATTATGCTGATAGGGCGATAGTTGGAAATCAAATTAGTATTACTGGTTTTAGGAATAGCAGCGACGAGAGCTTCTTTCCACACCGCGCGGGTCTCCCCTTACTTCAAAAAAGCGTTAAAAATTTGAGCTAGCGGAATACAAAGAGATTCTGCGCACATTTTGAAGACTATTTGTGGGATTCCATCGTAGGGAGAAGAAGTTGACGGACATAACTTCTTCAGAACTGGTAATACATCGTACGGATGAATACAGATGTCAGGACGTTTCCGACGAACATGAACGGGAGTGGAATGAGAGACGGGAACAGAAGCACTATAATGTAGGCATTGCATACTTTTTTTTGAATTGAGGCGAAAAAAATTGCTAGTACATCGGTTTTTCCTTGATCAGATTTGAAACAATTTCCACTACCATCAGCTAGAACCGGTAGACTCCGATTTGGTTTAATTTTACGACCAACAGAGTTGTAGAAAGATTTCAAGCATAATCTAGACAGGCGGCGTTCGCGGTTTACAAGGAACTTCTTCAAGTGACTGCCTAGGTCAACGCAAACTTTTTTGTAGTGTCTATTATTTAGGGGGTCAGCTAATTGGTTAAACAATCTGGCTTTTTGTTCAACTAGATTATGGATATGAACAGGATAGCTAGGGAGTGCGGTATTTTGGAATCGAAGTGGGACAAATGCAGCAAAAGCGCTGTACAGTACGAGGCAGAAACGGCGGTACAAATCTGAAGGCGAATGTGAGTTGAGAAAAACATCAGACCAATTTGTAGAAGCCAGGCGTAGGGAAAGGTCTATGTAGTTGACACGAGAGAAGTCTGGAAGCGGTAGAGCCGTTGGCTCAGTAGGGAAGAAATATGCGTTAAAGTTCAGTTATGCAGAAGATATCAGGTTGGTTATGTCAAAGAAATAGGTTAAGAAGATGAATTTTGTTTACAATACTACGTGCGTTAAACAAAATAAATTCAGTAATGGGAGTGGAACCTGGCCAGGTTACATACTTCCCTCCACAGGTTCACGTGGTAGATCGGAAATATGTTTGAGCTCGCCTTTTTAGACTACCCACTCCCGAGTAGGTTTTCCCTGATTTTTTTTTCGCGCGCTTGCTGGCGAAGTTTGAAGTCCCGTGCGCGCTCAGCTGCGGTCATGCTTCTCCTTACATAAACGATGTGGTAGTTGATACGACATAAAACAAGGGCATTTGCTAAGGCTTTTGCTCAGTGTGACTTTGAGGGCAATACTACCTTTACAAGGCGTGGCCTTGTCTCATTATATGTGCCCATCCTGAAAACAATCTCGGGTAGACAGTCAATCTTAGGATGTCAAGAATCCCTGCTACTTTTTCCTCAAGGTTCTTCTGGCGTTCAAGAAGAGGCTAATCCATTCCACATTCTGGACGGCAACTTCTTGCGGCAGTTTTGTCTTGAGGGCTAAAACCATTCTTTCGAAATCGGGGTCAGTGGTTTTCTGTAGGATGGACTTGATAATCTCTCTGCACGGCAGCATGAGATGGTCGATTTGCTGTGATTCAGGCTGAAATTCCGGAGAATTTGCCAGAGGATTATTGATGACAACACTGGTGCTTTTTTCTTGTTGATGCGAGAGCTACTGCGAGCAGGCTGTCTTTGGGTAGGTCCAGGCATCTTTGGCTCCAAAAACTTAGCGTCCCATGCCCATGCCGCCACAGCGCCTGCGGATACGCACGCTGTACAACGTGCGTAAGAGGGGGCGTGGCTTGCAAATTGCTGACTAGAGTGTTGGCAGAGTTCCAGAAGAATGTGCAAGATGATTAATTGAACACTCCAAGTTGTTTAAATTCAAATAAACCTGTGATTCAAATTTTAGAAAAAATGGACGATTTTGAGAAATAGAACATCGATCTAGGGGTTATTTGATACGTTGATTACGAATATGGCATCTACTCTGCATCAAAATGCAGTTCTGGGGAGAGATTCCATTACAGATTCTGAGAAATGCAAAAAGAATCAGAGGAAAGTTTTATCGAAAATCCGAAATATTAAAAAAAGAGTCTTAACGAGAAGGAGGAAAGTTCAGTGAGAAGTGGAAAGGTAAAAAAAAATTCATCGGCTAGGTAAATTAAAAGAAGCAAGGAACTTCGTGAAGAGAGTGGGTGAGACGCAGCCGCTCACAGCGAAGGATCGCTGTATTCAAAAAATTCAACATAATATTCAACAAACAACAAAACAACTTCAACAACAATTCAATTAGACAGAGTATTCCTTCCTTATTTTGTGAATTCTTGGAAAACATCAGCCGGCCACACCCGAACTTCGCGTTTTCTAAGATTTCTTTGTGTGGGGAGTTTGTGCTAACACTGCGCGTTTCTGCTTCCTCAACTTTGAATCTCGTCGTATTGGTGAATATTTTTACCCCGAACCCGATTATGTTGAGATACATCTCAGGTTATTGGCTCTTTGTGGAGAAGGGGGTGGGATGGTTCCCGGTTAAAAAATGTCCAGATCGCAAAAAAGAAGAGCGCAGTGGATCTCGTATACGTGATTAGAATTGGAAAATGCTTATGGTAATATGCACACAAGGAGTTACAACTGACCAATTCGACAGAGTATTCTTTCCTTATTAGCTAATCCTTGGTAGAGATCTCTTCAGGAATTCTTCAAAGAGCTCTTGGTTGAAGGTCTTGTTAGACTGGTAGACTATAACACCGATCTTCAATTTCTTCTTTTTTTTTTGAAACTATTGATCATTAAAAATTTCTTCTTCGCCCCAAACTGTTCTTACCCATACCCTTGTTTTTTTTTTCGACCCTCATTCAAATTGATGCGGATGTCCATGAAGTGGGACATTGCTGGAGGGGGTACCTATACTTGCCATAAGATGCACGGCGAACAATAACCAGGCCGAGATAACAACCTACCAGTAATTCCCGCCAGTAATTTTCGTCGTTTGCCACTAGCGTACATTGAACGTTTAACACGGATGAGTACCATTCTTCTGCGCAGGTCCCCATTACGGGATTCTAGGCTGAGATGAAATTCTTGCAGACACGACTGACTGACCTAGTGCAAAAGCTAAGCCCGATGCGGGGCTCGAACCCGCGACAGCCAGATTAAGAGTCTGGTGCTCTACCGACTGAGCTAACCGGGCTTGTTGCCCTATTGTCCGCCAGTAATTTTTGTCGCTAGCAACAAGCGTCCATCTAGAACTTAGAATGGTCACGAGAGTTTTTTTTTCTGCGAGGTCCCCTTTACGGGGTTCTGGACAGAGTTGGAATTTGTTTCCGGACACGACTGGCCTAGTGCAAAAACTAAGCCCGATGCGGGGCTGGAACCCGCGACAGCCAGATTAAGAGTCTGGTGCTCTACCGACTGAGCTAACCGGGCTTGTTGCCCTATTTTCCGCCACTAATTTTTGTCGCTAGCAACAAGCGTCCATTGAGAACTTAGAATTGTCAAGAGAGTTTTTTTTGTGCGCAGGTCCCATTCAAGGGGTTCTGGACAGAGTTGGAATTTGTTTCCGGACACGACTGGCCTAGTGCAAAAACTAAGCCCGATGCGGGGCTCGAACCCGCGACAGCCAGATTAAGAGTCTGGTGCTCTACCGACTGAGCTAACCGGGCTTGTTGCCCTATTTTCCGCCAGTAATTTTTGTCGCTAGCAACAGGCGTCCATTGAGAACTGAGAATGGTCACGAGAGTTTTTTTTGTGCGCAGGTCCCATTTAAGGGGTTCTGGACAGAGTTGGAATTTTTTCCGGACACGACTGGCCTAGTGCAAAAACTAAGCCCGATGCGGGGCTCGAACCCGCGACAGCCAGATTAAGAGTCTGGTGCTCTACCGACTGAGCTAACCGGGCTTGTTGCCCTATTTTCCGCCAGTAATTTTTGTCGCTAGCAACAAGCGTCCATTGAGAACTTAGAATGGTCACGAGAGTTTTTTTTTGTGCGCAGGTCTCATTTAAGGGGTTCTGGACAGAGTTGGAATTTTTTCCAGACACGACTGGCCTAGTGCAAAAACTAAGCCCGATGCGGGGCTCGAACCCGCGACAGCCAGATTAAGAGTCTGGTGCTCTACCGACTGAGCTAACCGGGCTTGTTGCCCTATTTTCCGCCAGTAATTTTTGTCGCTAGCAACAAGCGTCCATTGAGAACTTAGAATGGTCACGAGATTTTTTTTTGTGCGCAGGTCCCATTTAAGGGGTTCTGGACAGAGTTGGAATTTTTCCGAACACGACTGGCCTAGTGCGAAAGCTAAGCCCGATGCGGGGCTCGAACCCGCGACAGCCAGATTAAGAGTCTGGTGCTCTACCGACTGAGCTAACCGGGCTTGTTGCCCTATTTTCCGCCAGTAATTTTTGTCGCTAGCAACAAGCGTCCATTGAGAACTTAGAATGGTCACGAGATTTTTTTTTGTGCGCAGGTCCCATTTAAGGGGTTCTGGACAGAGTTGGAATTTTTCCGAACACGACTGGCCTAGTGCAAAAGCTAAGCCCGATGCGGGGCTCGAACCCGCGACAGCCAGATTAAGAGTCTGGTGCTCTACCGACTGAGCTAACCGGGCTTGTTGCCCTATTTTCCGCCAGTAATTTTTGTCGCTAGCAACAAGCGTCCATTGAGAACTTAGAATGGTCACGAGAGTTTTTTTTTGTGCGCAGGTCCCATTTAAGGGGTTCTGGACAGAGTTGGAATTTTTCCGAACACGACTGGCCTAGTGCAAAAGCTAAGCCCGATGCGGGGCTCGAACCCGCGACAGCCAGATTAAGAGTCTGGTGCTCTACCGACTGAGCTAACCGGGCTTGTTGCCCTATTTTCCGCCAGTAATTTTTGTCGCTAGCAACAAGCGTCCATTGAGAACTTAGAATGGTCACGAGAGTTTTTTTTTGTGCGCAGGTCCCATTCAAGGGGTTCTGGACAGAGTTGGAATTTTTTCCGGACACGACTGGCCTAGTGCAAAAGCTAAGCCCGATGCGGGGCTCGAACCCGCGACAGCCAGATTAAGAGTCTGGTGCTCTACCGACTGAGCTAACCGGGCTTGTTGCCCTATTTTCCGCCAGTAATTTTTGTCGCTAGCAACAAGCGTCCATTGAGAACTTAGAATGGTCACGAGAGTTTTTTTTTGTGCGCAGGTCCCATTTAAGGGGTTCTGGACAGAGTTGGAATTTTTCCGGCACGACTGGCCTAGTGCAAAAGCTAAGCCCGATGCGGGGCTCGAACCCGCGACAGCCAGATTAAGAGTCTGGTGCTCTACCGACTGAGCTAACCGGGCTTGTTGCCCTATTTTCCGCCAGTAATTTTTGTCGCTAGCAACAAGCGTCCATTGAGAACTTAGAATGGTCACGAGAGTTTTTTCTTTCTGCGAGGTCTCTTTACGGAGTTCTGCGCAGCGTTGGAATTTGTTTCCGGACACGACTGGCCTAGTGCAAAAGCTAAGCCCGATGCGGGGCTCGAACCCGCGACAGCCAGATTAAGAGTCTGGTGCTCTACCGACTGAGCTAACCGGGCTTGTTGCCCTATTTTCCGCCAGTAATTTTTGTCGCTAGCAACAAGCGTCCATTGAGAACTTAGAATTGTCAAGAGAGTTTTTTTTGTGCGCAGGTCCCATTCAAGGGGTTCTGGACAGAGTTGGAATTTGTTTCCGGACACGACTGACCTAGTGCAAAAACTAAGCCCGATGCGGGGCTCGAACCCGCGACAGCCAGATTAAGAGTCTGGTGCTCTACCGACTGAGCTAACCGGGCTTGTTGCCCTATTGTCCGCCAGTAATTTTTGTCGCTAGCAACAAGCGTCCATCTAGAACTTAGAATGGTCACGAGAGTTTTTTTTTCTGCGAGGTCCCCTTTACGGGGTTCTGGACAGAGTTGGATTTTTTTCCGGACACGACTGACCTAGTGCAAAAACTAAGCCCGATGCGGGGCTCGAACCCGCGACAGCCAGATTAAGAGTCTGGTGCTCTACCGACTGAGCTAACCGGGCTTGTTGCCCTATTTTCCGCCACTAATTTTTGTCGCTAGCAACAAGCGTCCATTGAGAACTTAGAATTGTCAAGAGAGTTTTTTTTGTGCGCAGGTCCCATTCAAGGGGTTCTGGACAGAGTTGGAATTTGTTTCCGGACACGACTGGCCTAGTGCAAAAACTAATCCCGATGCGGGGCTCGAACCCGCGACAGCCAGATTAAGAGTATGGTGCTCTACCGACTGAGCTAACCGGGCTTGTTGCCCTATTTTCCGCCAGTAATTTTTGTCGCTAGCAACAAGCGTCCATTGAGAACTTAGAATTGTCAAGAGAGTTTTTTTGTGCGCAGGTCCCATTCAAGGGGTTCTGGACAGAGTTGGAATTTGTTTCCGGACACGACTGGCCTAGTGCAAAAGCTAAGCCCGATGCGGGGCTCGAACCCGGGACAGCCAGATTAAGAGTCTGGTGCTCTACCGACTGAGCTATCCGGGCTTGTTGCCCTATTTTCCGCCAGTAATTTTTGTCGCTAGCAACAAGCGTCCATTGAGAACTTAGAATGGTCACGAGAGTTTTTTTTTGTGCGCAGGTCCCATTCAAGGGGTTCTGGACAGAGTTGGAATTTGTTTCCGGACACGACTGGCCTAGTGCAAAAGCTAAGCCCGATGCGGGGCTCGAACCCGCGACAGCCAGATTAAGAGTCTGGTGCTCTACCGTCTGAGCTAACCGGGCTTGTCCCTATTTTCCGCCAGTAATTTTTGTCGCTAGCAACAAGCGTCCATTGAGAACTTAGAATGGTCAAGAGAGTTTTTTCTTTCTGCGAGGTCCTCTTTACGGAGTTCTGCGCAGCGTTGGAATTTGTTTCCGGACACGACTGGCCTAGTGCAAAAGCTAAGCCCGATGCGGGGCTCGAACCCGCGACAGCCAGATTAAGAGTCTGGTGCTCTACCGACTGAGCTAACCGGGCTTGTTGCCCTATTTTCCGCCAGTAATTTTTGTCGCTAGCAACAAGCGTCCATTGAGAACTTAGAATGGTCACGAGAGTTTTTTCTTTCTGCGAGGTCCTCTTTACGGAGTTCTGCGCAGCGTTGGAATTTGTTTCCGGACACGACTGGCCTAGTGCAAAAGCTAAGCCCGATGCGGGGCTCGAACCCGCGACAGCCAGATTAAGAGTCTGGTGCTCTACCGACTGAGCTAACCGGGCTTGTTGCCCTATTTTCCGCCAGTAATTTTTGTCGCTAGCAACAAACGTCCATTGAGAACTTAGAATGGTCACGAGAGTTTTCTTTGTGCGCAGGTCCCATTTAAGGGGTTCTGGACAGAGTTGGAATTTTTTCCGGACACGACTGGCCTAGTGCAAAAGCTAAGCCCGATGCGGGGCTCGAACCCGCGACAGCCAGATTAAGAGTCTGGTGCTCTACCGACTGAGCTAACCGGGCTTGTTGCCCTATTTTCCGCCAGTAATTTTTGTCGCTCGCCACAAGCGTCCATTGAGATTTTAGAATGGTCATGAGAGTTTTTTTTTTCTGCGAGGTCCCCTTTACGGAGTTCTGGGCAGCGTTGGAATTTGTTTCCGGACACGACTGACGTAGTGCAAAAGCTAAGCCCGATGCGGGGCTCGAACCCGCCGACAGCCAGATTAAGAGCCTGGTGCTCTACCGACTGAGCTAACCGGGCTTGTTGCCCTATTTTCCGCCAGTAATTTTTGTCGCTCGCCACAAGCGTCCATTGAGATTTTAGAATGGTCATGAGAGTTTTTTTTTTCTGCGATGTCCCCTTTACGGAGTTCTGGGCAGCGTTGGAATTTTTTCCGGACACGACTTGCTTAGTGCAAAAGCTAAGCCCGATGCGGGGCTCGAACCCGCGACAGCCAGATTAAGAGTCTCTCTACCGACTGAGCTAACCGGGCTTGTTGCCCCTATTTTCCGCCAGTAATTTTTGTCGCTAGCAACAAGCGTCCATTGAGAACTTAGAATTGTCACGAGAATTTTTTTCTGCGAGATCCCCTTTACGGAGCTCTGGGCAGCGTTGGAATTTGTTTCCGGACACGACTGGCTTAGTGCAAAAGCTAAGCCCGATGCGGGGCTCGAACCCGCGACAGCCAGATTAAGAGTCTGGTGCTCTACCGACTGAGCTAACCGGGCTTGTTGCCCTATTTTCCGCCAGTAATTTTTGTCGCTAGCAACAAGCGTCCATTGAGATTTTAGATTGGTCATGAGAGTTTTCTTTCTGCGAGGTCCTCTTTACGGAGTTCTGCGCAGCGTTGGAATTTGTTTCCGGACACGACTGGCCTAGTGCAAAAGCTAAGCCCGATGCGGGGCTCGAACCCGCGACAGCCAGATTAAGAGTCTGGTGCTCTACCGACTGAGCTAACCGGGCTTGTTGCCCTATTTTCCGCCAGTAATTTTTGTCGCTAGCACCAAGCGTCCATTGAGAACTTAGGATGGTCACGAGAGTTTTTTTTTGTGCGCAGGTCCCATTTAAGGGGTTCTGGACAGAGTTGGAATTTTTCCGAGCACGACTGGCCTAGTGCAAAAGCTAAGCCCGATGCGGGGCTCGAACCCGCGACAGCCAGATTAAGAGTCTGGTGCTCTACCGACTGAGCTAACCGGGCTTGTTGCCCTATTTTCCGCCAGTAATTTTTGTCGCTAGCAACAAGCGTCCATTGAGAACTTAGAATTGTCACGAGAGTTTTTTTTTTCTGCGAGGTCCCCTTTACGGAGTTCTGGGCAGCGTTGGAATTTGTTTCCGGACACGACTGACCTAGTGCAAAAGCTAAGCCCGATGCGGGGCTCGAACCTGCGACAGCCAGATTGAGAGTCTTAGGCTTGTAGGCTTTTCTTCTTAATGTTAGCGCTTTTTGCTGAAAAAGGCGTTGCATGAAAAACTGGACGTATTTAACACAAATTTTTAATTTCGAGAGGAAATAAGGGAAGAATGCGCTTACATAGTTGGTCTATGCAAACATGTACGCCATACACTGGTATCTGTAATATATATCAGCTTACCTTAAATGGAACATGTCAAAACAGGCGAATGCTCTCTTACAAGGCACTGGTCCTATGGTGGGCCTTAGAGGAAGTATCTCACCTCAAAAATCGTTTTTGAGAATTGTATAGCAGTACAATCAATTACAAGTAGATGATGGTTTCAAGGTTATTGCCTGACTTTTGTCGGACGACTCAGAGAATATGAGCAAGAACATTTCTCTTTGGGTAGGTACAAGTCTGCATTACCTCCCCCTACCTGAGCTTCATAGAACATTTCTCTTAACAACTTCTTAATTTCTGGATTTGAGGGTCGATTTTGCGAAACGATCAGTGTTGTTCTGTCCAGTACCTGCTAACAATCGAAATAAAGTGAAACACTGGCTTCGTGAGCAAATGCTAGCCCTGACCCTCTTCAGCATTTCATACGCAAGAATGAAACACCACCATCTTTGAAAGTATACAGGCGGTTCAGAAATGAGTCGGTATTGGTGCATTTTTACGTAAAGAAATTAGGGGGGCCTTTAGGAAGTCGCGCACGTTCAAGCTTGTTAGTCGCAGTGATTTTTAACTGCTTAGCATGTTAGAAAGGGTCCCGGAAATGATGTGGGAGTACGTGGAGCACATGTCTCCGATAAGTGGCATACCGTCTCCCCGATGAATGGCCTGTAGTAATCATTATCATGGCTGCCCTGCCCACAAAATAGGCAGTGCAACCGGTGCATTAAAATAAGGGGGGGGGGTGCGCGGCTGGTCAGCTAGGATAATAAGGGTGCGCGGGCGGTCCTCTAAAAGTGTCTGAGTTCATCTGTGATCATTTCTAACATTTCTACCAATGAACTGCTTGTTAAAGAAAGATAACGACGTAGAGGAAGCTTAGCATTGCGGAAAATCTGTACGGCTCAACCCACAGCACTATGTACACCCATCTCGTCCATGGATGCGAGGTGTTCAGTTGAAAGGAACAACTCTAACGACACTGACATCCTGGATACGAAAAGAAACCTGGCTCGGCAGTTCGAGTCGGTGAGGACAAATACGGAGAAAGATGGGTATACACGTTCTCCCCATGGTCTTGCCGCAAGCGATGCATTCGCTCTTCATTTTGACATTCTAATTGATAATTTGTAGCAATTCGGACGTCATTAATAAAATTTTGGAGTTGTGAGAAAATTTCACACTTCAATCGCATCGAAACTGATAAGAAATGCCAGAAACAACGAAAAAAGAATTTGTTACATTAGTCGTAAAAGATCAAAAGCAGGTGCACAAAGTCGAGAAATCGTTTTGATTAGTGAATCTGCATCCAGGTAGGTCATTTTCGTCTGGTTGAGTGTTTCTTGTGTCTGCACACATCCTATTCGACGCCTGAAAATATACGGGTATATTGGAACTTCCCATCTTGTGCCGTAGGCGAGTCAGAGCACTTGTTGTTCTTGGTGCTTGTTTTGTGTTGATGATTTTCTGACTTTGCACTGGAGGGCACAATTCTGAGTCAAACGGTGTGGGTTTCACATTTGTTTGCCTTCTGGATCGTGAGATGTAAGCAATTGCCAACAAACACACAAACAGATGAGTTTTACTACGTAGTGATATATACATGAACCTCAACTGTCATATTTTCTGTTCAACAGTGAATTTGTGAAATATTTGCGGACTTCTGAACGGTTTGTTTCAGCCGCTGTGCTATTCTTGTTCCACCAAGTCCCGGTCAGGCTTCCTATAGGGTTTCATTTTTTACACATTCCCTCCACTATGGAAATCAGCTAACTTGGTGACTGTTATCTCTCTCGAATGCTTTATGTGTGAAAGGACTCGCTTTCGAAAAGGTGGTCTCATCTGGAGGCGTCTTCGCGCGTAGTATGCTGACAACTCCACGGCTACGCCCGACACGTCTATCAAAAAGAATCATTAAGCAGAGCCCCTGGCTGCGACGACGAGTTCTTGTGTCTACACGGTGAGAATTATGTTCTCGGACAAGAAATTCACTTTATTTCTGACATGAATTCTGTAAATACAATACGATTCGTACAACGCTCACGTGAATTGGAATCACTGGACACATACTGCGACAATTCCTAGAATGACGAACTTCGGCGTCATCCTACCTTTTCAAGTCCTCTCCTGGATTTTACGAAACCCAGCACTTGTCTAATTGCGGCTCCTATTGGCTTGGGCAATAAGTTCGTGCGGTTTTTTTTTCAACTCAAATTTTTACGAGGATTTTATCTATCTCCAATAGCCTTTCATGAGTCATCTTGCAGTTCTTGTTTCGCTCCTTATTACCAATTCCCCCAGTTCCCGCTTCTCCTCTTTTCTGTCGCATGAAATGTGATCTTCCAATTCGACAACAGCGTACATCTTCAACACTTCCAACTGTTCTACTACAATAAGGGAACAAATACAGCCCAAGCTGCTGAGGATGTTAATATCGTCTAAGTGGAAGGCACTACTGTTGAAGGAAAAGCGCAGAAGTGGATGTCTGCTCCAGAGAGGTCGATTTTGGGCCGGAGGAGTAGGCCAAAATCGACCTCTCTGAAGGGCTGTAGGGCATTCTGTTCCGCACAGTTCCTAGAGTCATGAAACGATTTTTCGCAAGGACTTGCTCTAGATGTGAAGAAGAAGTACGGCGCATATTAATTTTTGAAAAACAAAACCAAGTTCAACTAGTCACTTCATGAAAAGACATCGAATGCTCAAAAAAAACCGCACGAACTTATTGCCCAACCTGACATATGGATATATAGATTAATCGGGATGATAGAAGAGAGAATGAGGATAGGGTGAGTGTGGTGGCTACAACTCCTTCTCGTAGAATTACATTAAGGATAAAAGGATAAAGTGGTTGGCGTTAATCAATCCCGTTTTTGGGATGTGCCACGACTTCATCCAAGCATCGTAGCGGTATTTAGTGCGTATGTTCCCTGCGCAGTGACTTGGGCATCCGATGTACAAAGCCAACGCTTCATTCTCCCAGACTCCTCCGACAATTTACCGACTCCGGAGGGATACATGCATGGCTCGGTTGACCACGGATGGGATTGAACCAGCGATTGTGCTGGTGAACAGCTGACCTCTTGTCACTGCTCTGCGAACGCCCTGGAATTAGAAAGGTGAAGAAATTTCACTACATACAATAAACTAACTTCTGTGTATGCAACAAACCAATTTCATCAGACATGAGCCGGTTTTGAAAGTGAGGCGCAATGGAAGTAATCGAAGAAAAACACATCGGGAATTGGAGCGAACTTGAGGGAATTCGCCCAATATCTGTCTATATGAAATGCGAATTTGAGTGGAATTATTTCTTATTTTCCGAGCTAAGTCGGGTAAATTCCGCTCGAGTTTTCGCAAATTGCAAATCAGTTTCCGCTTGTTTTCAATGTATTTATTCCGTTTGAGCTGCATCACTGTCTAGTACTTTTCAGTTGTTCGTCTGTACAAACACCAGTGCACTAAGTCTTTCATTATTTCACTCGGTTTGAAATAATACATAAAGTAACTACAGAAAGAGAGAGACTAAGGAAAGGGGTAGAAGTAGGCTTGTAAAATTTGAACTTGCGTAGGATTTTCGAGGCCCTTCTACTTTTTGGATCACCCTTGCAGTTTAGCAAGTTCTCTTTTTTTTCCGGACGGTGTAAAAATCTACACATTTGACTATTGATAAACCTCGTCACGTTTCTTCAGTATTTCAGTTGTTATTTGGGCTCTTATGCATGTGGTTGGTAGCAGATTTATATATGTTGGCAAATCGCCGTTTCCAGAGCCTTAAATGGGCGGTTCGACAAGCCAGCAGTACGGTCAAATCTCTCCGGAACTTGGGAAGAGACATGGGCGCTCAACAAGCAGGGCGTCTGCGTCTCTCCCCAAGAGAGCCGCGCCGCGGTCCCGACTCGTCTGCATCCGTTTGGAGTTCCCTGTATGTTTGCAAACTGCTCGTTCATCAAATCAAAACATTTGTCCATCTTTGTCCACCCGACTAGCAATGATGACAAAGCAATTGTCGATATAAGGACAATGAAATAGCGGAATGCTTTTGAAGCTGCTGGGAGGCGTTCCGCTATGAGCTACTATTTTAACTCATTTTCATGCTTAAAGGCAATGGCCCACCTCGTTTTTCGTGTCGACGATATGAGCAGATTCTTGAACTCATCGCTAGGCTGATTCTAACAACGTATAGCCAATCACAGAGGCTACGAAAACTCCGTTTTTCGATAGGGTCCGAGAATTCGCTCCTTGGAGCGGGGCAGGATATCGCTGTAAGCTTTGTTGGCTGTCCGCCACAGCGGCAACGTCGACAGAACAGGTCATCGATAAGATCAGCGGTGACACACGTCTTTGCACGTAAATTTGCTCCAGCAAACTGGTACAGGCCCCGTCCCGGTAAGGAGCTGTATGGGCAATTTTGGGACATCTCAAGTATTATACATTGCTGGAATCAGCGCATTGAGAAGGCTCAGATAGTGTTAAGAGCTCAAACACGAATGTGAGGTGGGCCCCTGCCTATAAGCAATTGAATAACAATTGCAGCAGCTCTCTTGTAGTGTAGTCAGACAATAGAAACAGCTAGAATGTAGAAATTTCACAAGGTAATGTACTGGAAAATCTAGTGTCTACCACCTCATTCTCGTAGAAAAGTTAGAAAAACCGTAGGATTTCCTTGCCATTCTATAGCTGCCGCTTTTACTGGGTTTGACAAGGATATGTGCCACAGATATATGGTTACGGTACAAAAAAGCAGGCCTAAATGGGCTTAATCACTATCTTGCTATATTTTACCTTACTATTTTGCAAGGATGGGATGTAAATCCCCATAAATGGTTTTTTGGACTTCAGGAAATGTACAAGAGCGTATGCACATAAGATGCCTTTTACGACACATGAGAGTCGCACACAATATGTATTTGTGGCCGGTAAAAAGCCAGGAGATATTCCCACACATAGGAATATTCTCAGGTCTGCTGCAATGTGGTCCAATCAGAATAGCAGGGAGAAATTTATTGCGTGGGAAAAACGTTAGCGAATTTCTTAGAAGATACCTTCTTTCCCATCAAGCACAACAATCGTCGAGTTCTTCTGCAGAAAGGCGTGTTGAAAAAGAAGAGGATCAACCTAGAAGTTGGACAGATGATTTTGATATTAAGGAAGATTGAGTTCTCGGAGTTATCTCACGCGTCCACGATGTTAGATGACTGGCAGATGAGCACCGTGCCAGTGAGTCGTTCCCATTTTGTTGCGTTCTGGTGAAGGAGAGTGTGGTATGAAACGATGGATATGGCCTGATTGACACTAATCAGGACTCCCTTCAAAACGTAGCTTGAAAAAAGATGGTCCACAGCGAGCTGTTTTCAAGAAATATCGAACCTGCATGAAAAAAGTCGACTGTATGTTTAGCCATGCCAGGTCTCGTGAGTTCGCAGAAATGTTGCGAACCAAAATCTAAAATAATTTTCAAACATTTTTTGAGATCCAAAGTTCGGAATTATACATTTTCATTACCGGATTTCGCACAATTATGTATATGTGTTTTTTGGGTAAATTCGTTTGAAAAAGGGCATAAGTGAACAATATAACGAAGTCATGCTCAGGTTTCATGAACAGATAGTTTAGAAAATGAATCCACCCGATTTTTTGGGACTTTGCAAGATTAATATTGTAAAAAAAATTAAAAAAAAAACACATAAACTGCTGGCGCTAGCTGCTATGCTCCACTTAGAACGTAGCGGCAATCTGAGGATCCAAACAGAGATTGACTCAATGGATTTTCAACAACAACCAACCAATGCAGGGGAGCTCGAATTAAGGTGTTTATTTACTGAAAACATGTTATCTAAAGAACAACGGAAGTAGGTGTGCGTACCTTCGTTCGTCTCCTTATTAAGAAGAATGTAACACTGTCGATGAGAAATACAATAGCGATAATAGCCACGCAAAATACGAAATCGAGATAGAAACTGACAAAGAGGCCGCACTTCGTCTGCGCGTACATCCAAGCGTATTGCGAAACGGAGAACACATATTCACAGGTCTCTGAAAAGGCAAAAATTGGAGCTAGTCAGGAGTCGGTCGCTCAACCTACTAGGTTGTGTCAAAAACAATGGCCTTTTTTTTGACCCGCGCGTTCCAAGTTGAGTAACTCGGCTGAGGCTCGAGATATTTCTTCGGAGTTAAAACTACTATAATCAGTATTTCAAGTAGAGCTGTGTTCTGGAACTTATAACAGAAAATAATCAGAATCACTGGTGTCGACAAAGTGCAAAATCGCACCTTTTCTCGTTAGTAGTGGCAAATGATTGGGAGTTATTCAGAAGCTTTCATTAACTATCTGTTGATTTTGATCAACTATTGATTGATTGGTTACACAATGGCACACCTTGCTATATTGAAGCGTTTACTCTGTATGTTAGTGCTCAAGCGTTCTCGGAATGAGCGGATTTCGTGACCGCACAATCGCATCGAGACCTCACCATGAATGCTGCAAAATCATTCGCAGCATAAGCAAAAGCAGGCCGCCAGGGTATTACCCGCTTCAGAATTCTCATAAAACGCATCTCTTCAGTCGAGATCCCAAGAACAGCGCAACTGTGGAATGGTGGTCATCTGCTGCGTATACTGTGCAGCCTAAAATCTTGTAAACCCTCCCTCACCCCTATGCGACGGGACCGCCAGCGAAGGTGATGAAATCACCATCCCGTTCATGAGGGAGAGCCAGCAGTGACGTAGGTGGCGAGTCCCGAATCGGCTATTCCTCCTCGCAGTCTGCGCCTCAAGATTACCGGTGTCTCTGGGTGCCGCCGCCTTATTGGAACATCATGTCTGGCGCTCTAGCCCCCTTGCGGCGCTTTGTTTAATAGATCCCTTTTCACGATGGAAGGTTCATTTGAAGCCAAGAATCAAACGGTACGCACAGGGTGACGTAGTAAAAGCATTTTGCCTCAAGAGAAACTGGTTTTCACTTGAAGTTTTACCTATAGGAAGTCTATGTAACTCGGTTGTTTCCGGAGGTTTCACCAGAACAGTGTTCCAGCACAAAAAACACGTTTAGTTTAGAACTGAGGCGAGAATAAATATTAAGACGTACACATTATATTCATCCAGTGGCCACATAAACATGTAAGTACAACTCAATAATGTAGACCCTACATTACGTACTTACAACTCAATTATGTATTAGAATATAACCAATGTACTCAAGTGCCCCCCTTTCTTAGCACTTATCAAAAAGTTCACCCTAGAGGCATGCGTAAAATCGGAGGTAAGGTTGTGTGTCTGATAGTGAGAGGTAAAATCTACTGTAGACGTTCATCCGTAACGAGACTCACATTTTCACTTTACAAGATACATAGGCAAGGATATATATATATATAATAAATATTTGTTATCATTATTTTCACCCAGTTATAAGAGGGATTGCCGAAAACATTTCCGCAATTCGATTAAGATGGAAAAGCACTTTCGAAAAAGAGGAATTATACATATAATCTAGCGTGCATGAATAGTAAAATGCAGTGCAATAAAGGCATAAAATAAGAATAATGAAGAGTAATGATTCAAATCACAACCACTTTCGCACCGCAGACAACGACTCCTTTCACTGTCTCAGAACTCTGTCGAAGCTATTGGAGAGTGTTGCAAGGTTAGAATCTCTCTAATGTAAGGCAACAAACGGGGAGCGAGCGTGGATGGAACTCGGCTTTGTGAGGACAGGTGCACAGAGGGCTTGTAAAGCGGCCTGTTCGCGACACATACGCTTTTACAGTGAGTTTTTCATTTTCTACTGTAGCTCTCTGTAGTGAAACTTCCTTCTTCTCAGGGCAACAGAAAACGATGGCACTGAGAAAAAAGCAAGCTATAACAGAACGGAGGAGACACGCCATAGGAGCGTGACAGGCGCAATGAGGACGAGAAAAAACGAGAAAAAAACGGGAAACCAATTAAAGACCACCAATAAGCACTGAAAAATCCCTACAGCTGGGTGCTGCAGAATGCAGTGCAGCACTAACTCTCCTTCCGTAGCGAGAGGAGTTCCATCGATGCTCATGGCAAATCCTACACAGATGTTCAAAATTACATGAGAATTCCTTCCCTTTGTGTCCCCTTTTTTTGTTACCATACGTCTAACCCACCCTGTCTTTAGAACGGTAATTCAAGATCAAGAATTATCTACAAAAGCTTTTATAAGGGTATGAGAAAGTTTCCGACCTAGACTACTTTCAAAAGGACTACAGAAACAAATTTTTTTCTAATCAAGTATAAGTCTCTCTAACACTAGTGCACTTTCCATGGCTCTATTTCAGTTTATTGAATCGATGATAGAGCCTTTTGATCAGATGAGTCAGAGTAGCTTTTAACGGCCAATCTCAGTTCGTTTTCATCCCCGAATCTCATTGTTTGGGAGAGCTGTTTCAGACCACCAAATAGGAAATGGTTGCAGGGTTTCACGCTTGGGCCATAGGGTGGGTGCAGGCCCCAGCGCAGCTTGTCGGTGGGCAAGCTGGGCTTCGTAAAAGGGTCGAAAAGCAAAAGGGGCTTCGTACGGGTTCGGGGCCGAGCCCCAGAAAAACTTTGAGGTGTTCGTTAGTCCAAAGAAAAGAAATGCGTTGATAAAGGCGATGAAAGACGAAAAAGGCTCGCAAAAGAACTGCTCGTAGCTTTAGCAGAGCAATTGCGGCGATCGATGTTGAAAAGTTCGATTGGAGCAGATCATGTACAGGTTCCCATAATCCGGAGGACTTAAACGACTCCTGCGCCGCGGAATCTGCATGGATTGAGCTGGAATCTTCAGTGAGATAAGAACAACACATAAGTTACCAACCCCCTACCATGTACCCTATATTTGTAGGTATGTGCTTTCATACGCCTCACATACTATCACTTATCATCTCCTATCTTGTGAGTATTTGCCCTTCTCCGCTCGCTCCAAGGCACTATCGCAGGCCGTTTAGCCGCACTTCAAAGCGGAATGCCGACCCAATCGAGCCTGCGCGGGAACTGAAATCATTTAGAAGCCCCTTTGAGAGCCTCGGTCCTTTTTTTCTACGAAGGCTACTGTCATTAGTTTGGTCTCTACTTTTTCCCAGAGTTTTTATTCCTTTATTCTCGATTAGTTTGTTGTTCTGTTCGGCTTTTGGCGACCAATGTCGACCTTATCGCTTCCTGATTCCGTCAGTATAATTTCTGCTGCAGCTTTTATTGATTGCTCTTGGAAAAGAATTATAGTTACGTTTGTCGGTTTACACTGTTTATTGCAGTTATGTTTTGTGGTTTCACAATGGGTTATCGTCCTTTAATTGCTACTAATTGCTTTAATTGCAATCACGGAGAATGCTTGTAGAATTGCTATCATTGGATGCGGTCATTCCCTTCTATCTACTGCTATTTTTAGAGGAGGCTTTGTAAAATCTGCATTTTTCAAAGGGGGCTTCGTTTTGGCTACGACAATAATACAGGCTCGTGCCGGGACCTGGGTGGGTGAATCAACCATTCAAGTTCACGTTCTCGTGTGGCAGCAAACGCAACGCTTGATCTGTGGACGGGTGCGGCGCACAAATGCATTAGAATCTCACTATCGTAAAGCTAGAAGAAACCGTCATAGTTTTGAACGCGTCAACTTGGGAGCATAAAACTTGGTATCATCAAAGGTTTCATGCTACACTAGCGCCCACACAAAATGGCACGAATTGGT
>JBAJFG010000439.1:0-141332 GCA_037903475.1 Ancylostoma caninum
CAACACATGTATTTATTGAAGGGCAGTCAGCATGAGGCAAACGACTAGCCTTTCCACTGGCTGCCATGTCGCACCTCCCCCTAGAATAAAGGGCTCTGAAGAGGGTTTCTCCAAGTCTTCGCAAGGGACCACTGTGAACATCTTGTGTGCCACTATGATTCGATTACGAATTTATGAAAAGGTTTAAAATGAAGCTGAGGTGGGAAGCTCACTCGGAAGATAGCGACAACAACGAGAAAACGGCTTCCAATGTTACATCATCATTTTTACAGGAACAGGAATCTCGAAGATCGTTTTTCTACCAAGAAAGCCCCTACGACAACTACTCCTGTCCCATCAGCAAACGATGTAAGGCTTAATTCGGAGATCACCTAAATCTACATAGTATGCGTAGACATTTTTCTATCTACATTTTCGGATGGTGGTTCTTTCAAAACCTGTTACCTTTCCTCTACAAATTGGATGCTTTGATGGAGGCGTACATGCACAGGTAATAGCACCAAGCTGGTAGCATGCATATGCTACAACGTAATGGTTACAAGGAATTATTGGAAACCTAGGGAAACAAGTTTCGTCTAGGAAACAGCCACCTGCAGTAGCATTCTACACAGAAGTTATTCGTTCGGTTGCTGCTACAGGAAGCACCCATGATAATTTTCACCTCGGATATTTTGAATGTTGTGGAGCGTGAAGAATGATCCCAGTAATTTTTTCATCCATTTGAAACCGCAAGCAAATGCTCACGCGGTGGACAATACATAGTTCATCAACGCGTGTGAAGCATCACATACATAGTGAACACGTACGAAATACACATATGCAATGCAAGATGATTGAGTGCAAGATGATCGAAGGTATTGATTTTAGAAGGCCAGTGAGTGAGTTTTGACTGTGGCCAATTTCTTGCACTCAGGGAGCGACATGCGAAGAATATCGTGACTGAGAAATTTGTTGAGTTCCGTTGGGACGCTGATCGTGAAGCTCTGGAGCCTGATCTGTGTTCTAGTAACCGGAGCCTTCTTGGACTTCTTGGAATTCGCCAAGGGGAAAAATTCGGTTGGATTGATGTTGGTTCCCCCAGTAAGCATTTTGAAGGCCATGACTAGGTCACGTTCTTCAAAAGTTGCACCAATGTAAGCATCAGAGAGAAAGAGAAGAGAATTGATGAGTTGCAAAATTTCAGCAGAATGGCTTGTAGCATGGAATGAACGGGATTTTTTTTTGTAAACACTTTCTTTCCCCATGATGAAACTTACCTCCATTGCTATCTCCTATTTCCACCAGCGAATCAGCCATCCCTTCTTAATGGGCTAGGCTGGGGTGATCTGCCTATTTTTTGTAAGATTCAACAAATTTGATCACTACTCTCGTTCTCAACATAGTGCTACACCTGGAATTCCAATGGAGTCTGAGAGAGCAAAATTACCGTGGGTGCTGTCTTTGAATTTCATTTGGATATACATAGAGTTCCCTGGGGCGAAGTCGCTCGGCAATTTTGAATCCGTGTGCCAGCGATCGGGTGTGAATGGCCAATAAAGCCTTGGATTGCATTTAACATAAGGAGTACAGCGGCAATGTTTAAATTTACCCTCAAAAAGAATATCACTTTGCTCATTCCAGATTGCAGCAGCCGTGTTGGACAAGCTCAAAACATCGTACCCTGAAGTATGTTTTTGCCAACCCTGAAGTGGGCTATTTCTCAATATGGACGTTAAGGCTCCACCAGCATCAGAACGGAAGTTTTCAAAAGGGGATGATCTGTCCAAAACTCTCGATATTTCGATGATTGATCCAACAAGGCTCCAGGAAGTAAACACTCTGCTCAGAAGAGCTCCGCAAAGATTTGGTGAGTACTCTGAGATATATTGGTAGCTCCCTTAAGGAATGGCAAATACGGGAACCACCTATTTAAACGTGAGCCTTGCAAAACTCTCATAGGCGTTAAAGGATGATAGTGGCAAATAAGCACTCCTGAGATGCCCCCTGTGCTGTCTCCAGCTCTTTGAGACTTCCGCTGTCCCCCTTTCTCTTCCTTCAATCGTATTTTGCCCTCAACCAGGTGGCATGCACAAGAATAAAGTGGAGAAAAACGTTTTTTCTGGTCGATCATTAATTATAACTGCACCTTCATTCACATTCGAATATGAATTTCACTATTCAGGAAGAAGTGTTTGCATTTTATAGAAAATCCCATTGCTAATGCTCCTGGACCATTTGTGGAGACGCTTGATCCAGAAGTAGATGAAGTTGTGACAAGCCTTCGTACCGGAGATGTCATGAATGTTGAGGTTCGTTATGACTGCCGCTTATAATAGACTATCATTCAAAATAAATCATTTAGCGTGTCAGGCAATTACAAAATATCCTGCAAACTTATGAGCAAGGCCTTCAGACGAAGGAACTAATTGCTAAACGAAAGCAATTGCAATTACTGCAAGATGAACTGGTGCAACAAAGAAAAAGGATTGAGGAGCAGGAACGAATGGAGGAGGAGTTGCGAAAAAAGGTTCGTTAATTCGATCCACATGCGGTAGGAAGTTGGTTGCCATTCAAACTCAAAATTGTCCAGGAGCAGGAGCTCGAGCAACAGCGAAAAGCCATGGAGATCCAACTACGAGAGCAGTTGAACATATGGCACAATTCATTCAGCAACTCCAAAGTAAATTTACAAAATTTTTCATAATACGGTGGGAACAGTTCGTGTTGATGCGACATACATGCTTATTTTTAAGGATCGCAACTTGCCACTTGTACCAGTGGAACTTCCTGTGCTCTCACCCAGCGCCCCTACAGATGTGGTCAGTTCAGCAGGTTCATTTTCGGATAGTGACACTACCTTGCAGTTTTGAATAGCATACTCAACTGAAGAACCACCATGAGCAGTGGCATTCCTATGCAGTAGCCCCACCCATATAAAGCGAGCGTTGATGGCCCAGATGAATCTGCTGGCATGAGCGTATACTGCAGCTAGACCGCGCTGCATGCCGGAATCGCTATCTTCCACTGGAGTACTGGCTAGTTTTAGCAATACACAGTGTTTTTCATAGACTCATTGGTTGCAAGGCGAAATCGCGATCAGCTGTTGCAGCAGCGCAAGATAATGAGTCCAGAAAGCTGCGCGGTCTTCGTCTCTCAAAGCCCTCAAATTCGTTAGCTCCGTCGATGCTCACTATAGTGATTATAGTGTCATGATGCTAGTGTTTTCGCAGTTTCCGGATCCAAATTGGAGAAATTTAGAAGGAACTGCCATTCTTTAAATCTCAGGTCATTGGTGCACTAGCAGAGCATGGCTTCATACAAGAGAGAACCCCTGTGTTAAACGCAAAACTTTCGGCAGAAATGCCCTCGATTCCTGTACAAAGATCAGAACCGACTTCTGCTGTTGAAGATGATGTTTGTTTGAAAGCTTCATTCACTACTGAGCTCGTGGAACGAATTCAAAGGCTGTGAATTCCTAAGGAAGAAGAAGAAGTTACGAGTGCAGCCGCAGCGAGACAGGTGTGGCCGACGGTTTTGGCGCAGCCGCAAGGAAAGAACGTCAGACTAGCGCCTAGGAAATCCGTAGTGCCTCAGGACTCGTAAGTTTCCAATCTTATGCAGATTTTATCATTGACTACGTTATTCATAGCCCTCAAGAACAAAAACTGGGTAGGAAGGGAAGCAGATTTCGCATATTTTTCTCTGAAACGTTTCCATTCCATACATCAATCCATACATTAATTCTCCAATATGCCCGGAAAATAAGCGTATTCTGCTAGGAAACACGCAAAAATTGCTAGAGCATTAATTGGTGCAGCACTGTTATGTTCACGTCCACTGGGTGCGTGCCTGGAACAAAAATGCTGCATTCGTATGATCATTTCTGAGTGCAGTTACCATCTATGCCCGCTTTTGGTTTCGATCCTGAACAAGGACCTCTTTCGCAGTACATCCTATTGACGTTCTCCGTACATCCCTAGTTCCTCATGTGAACATAGATCATTTATATGCACCAAACAATTTCACCAACCTCTTGTGTAATTATGATCAGGGTCAAACATGACGATCGACCCTCCCCCCTATTCCATCGTCCAAGCCCACGTTTTCAGACCCCTCCCCCGCTCCCTCTGTGCTCTAGCATGCTTTCTCTGTACACTGAGCAGTTTCAAGGAAAAAAAAGATACAAAAGAAACGCATTGAACATTCCAAAATTATATCTAAAACAAACTTGAAGTCGATATGCATCGTTTCTTATCCGATCGAAATATCCAGCTAGCAAGAACGATCACGTCATTACGTGTCAAGACAGAACTGATTGGCAGCGAATGCGAGAAATCGGTTTCAACGCTGGGATTTGAGCGCTAACGGATCCGATCCCCGGCGCCTCCAAGAAATTTTTGCACGGGTCGGAAACGCTTCAGAATTTAGTGTGGAGTAGAGGGGATCGAAAGATTTGAAAATGAAGTGAGGAAAGCGAAATCGATCGATTACCCAATTTTCAGAATTCACCTGCATGGCCCGCCAGCTTGTGAAAAACTAGGGTGACTTAGACCTCGTACTGAAGTTCTCTGACTCAAAATCAACATGTGCTTTTCAAAGTGAACATAGAAGACGATCACCTCAATCTTCTTTCAGAGTTTCATTTTTCTAGATCTCCATATGTTTCCGGCTCCTCGATGGGAAATCGATAGGAAATTTGACGAATTTTTTTCCCATCGATTTCCCATCTAAACTGCGAGAAAACGAGCGAACTTCGTGGAGCCAGACTGCGTACTCGGATGGAAATTTCCTCATCTAAAACTCATAGAAGAAAAGCTTTCGTGATATCTGCAAATTGCTTCTCTGTAATTTCCCAAACAAATTTACTCCATTTACACCATCTGTTCAAATTGCTAGGTTTTCACTTCTTCAACTTTCATGAAGAGAGTTTGCCTTCTGCCGAAAGTTTACCACCTTTGCGTGATAGAGATCCAAGCATTCATTCCTCATCCCTATTATCGCGCCCCAATGTTTGCTCCAGCTAGAGTGACTTAGATGAGAAATTTCCCCTCGGAGACGCGAAAATTTGAAAATTTTCCCATCGAGTTCCCAGAAACATATGAAGCTCTAGAAAAATGAAACTCTGGCAAAAGATAGAGCTGATCGTCCTTTATGGAGAGTTTGCAAACATTTGCCGATTTGGAGTCAGAGAACACGCAACGGCAAAGCATGAGGTCTAAGCACCCTACTTTGCCACGTTCCGAAGGGACCTGCAGGAGAATTCTCGCATGTAAAATCGATCGATTTCACTACCCACACTTCATTTTTCAACATTTCCACCCTCTCTACTCCACACTTGACTCTGAAGTGATTGCGACTCGTGCAAAAATCTATTGAAGGTACCGGGAATCGAACCTGTGGGTGCGCTGAAGCCGAGTTTTCTCATACGCTGCCAACCAGTTGTGTTTTAACAGGTAACGACGTGATCGTTCTTGCTAGCAAGGGCGGACCGTTATTTGTCATAGTGTTATAAAACACTCATGAATTTACATTCAGTGACCAAGCCACCCCTCTAATTACCCCACCCCCACCTCTCCATTACGCCCCCCCCCCCCTTCCCAGCACCCTCCCATACGACCCCCTCATGGGAAATTCCCATCGGACGTTTGACCCTGATTATGATGAGTGCAATACAATCTTTTCCAGGCACAGCCCACTGTTGAAGGTGAAAAGGCAATGACAGTAATTAGTGGACGAGAGCAGATTTCGCTTATTCTTTGTGTTTTTTTTTTCGAAAATATATTTCCGAAAAAATAAGCGGAGAATAAGCGAAATCTGCACAGGGTTTTCCACACGAGTTAGTCCTTCCAAAAGAATGTTTGGATAATTGGTGTTACTATCGTAAGTACAAGTACGTACAAACACTATGATAGTGATAACAGCGAGAAAGACAACATTTTCGTTCTCACAAATCACAAGTGATTCTCACGAATCTTCGCTTTTTTCAACTGAATTCATCTTTTCAGTGCGGATGCAGATGAATTCACCTCTTCCTGTGAGTGTAAGAAAATATCCCTGAAAAAAATGAAGGGACAATGGTCTATGGCCCTCGCATCCAAGTCTTTGTTAGAAGAACTTGGAAGAAAAGTGACAAGTCTGCTACCAAACAGCCACAACAGCCAACCCAGCTGTAGTCGAGTGACCAGTGAGTTTTCTCAGAATATGGTAATCAAAGTAATTTTGCATCTTCGCTCATTCCATTAAAAACCGTCAGAAGGCATTTAACACGTTCGCGACAACGTGCACGACCGGTCGAGCACGCGATGATTGCCACGTGGGACACGCGCGCTCCCTTAACCATGTGTTTGGGCAGCGGTCGTGCCCAAACACATGGTTAAGGGAGCGCGCGTGTCCCACGTGCCAACGTATGCCAAAATCGCAATGTCGCGAACGTGTTAAAATGGATATGCTGCCGTGCCCAGCATGAAAAAAAAGTTGACTTGGATTAAGTAAAAGGAAACTTCACGAAGAGAATAAAAAATGCTTCAATCTAGCCATCCCGGGAATACGGGAAAATCCCTCTAAGAAACTATTAAAAAGATCAGTTCGAATTCCCAGCAGAACTGTATCAGCTTCATTGTAGCATTAAAGAAAACTCCTTTACTTTTCGATATTGAGAAAATAGGAATTATGTTCATTAGCAGTGTCATGAGTACTGTGAGATCTCAAAACCACAATAAGCTGCTTCAGAAAAAGTTGAAATGAGCATTTATTCTGAACTAGCAGCTTTTTTAACACTCCAGAACTTTTGCACTGCAGTATCCACTCCAAAGATGTCCGTCGTTGCGCAGGACGCACGTGTCCTTTGGGAGTTCCGTACATCTGGATCACCAAAGCTTCTACGGGTAAGCGACCGTAATCTTGATCAGCCTATTCTTTGAGTGTTGCAGTGCATCTGCTTGATTTTTTTCTATAAATGTACGGTGTACATACAGCTGCCACAGGCCAGTGAGAGGCGACCCAGAACTTTTCATTTATCGCAGTGCTCTTCACTCATTAACGATAAAGCAACAGAATGAAGAGGTTGATCAAGCCGAATTGCTCGGATCACATTTTCTGCGTTAGCGCCTCTCTATAGCGAACACGGAAGACCTCCCCACACTGCTTTTGTGGTCTCATTAGGATGCGACTAGCGTGTTTTTTTTTAAGGGCGCAGTAGGCTTTCTATGTGCCCTCAGCCACCTGTGCACATTCCAGTAAGTATGACGCCGATTACATCATCTGCTTTGAAAACGCAGAGAAAGGAGGAAAAACGGTAATGAAACAAACTGCTTCAGTGGAATCAACCCGAGAGGGTTTGCTAATGATCAGTCTCTTTAATGACATTGCAGTCTAAATGTACCACTGTTTCCTTATGGTTTGATTGAAGCTCAGCGGAAGTGCGCTCTCGATGGATCACAGATCTGTACGAATACAGCTACAGGATTTTTCGAACCATATCCTCTCCATACCTAGTAAGTGGGCTTACAGTTCTATTGTCGGTGTGCTAATACGTAGATAACTACATACATCTAAGAGCGCTGGAAGCTATTGACAAGATGAACGGCTCACTTAAGATTACTTATACGTTAGGAGAGTGCACAGAGACAATTCTGAAGTGCTGGCTACGACGACTGTACAAATGCAGCTATCATTTATGAACGCATGCTAAGTAGCTAACAGGAGGCATTATACACACTAATCTGTATAGGTTGAGAAAAATGAAAACGAAATTGGTTATTACTACTATAAAAATCTTTTTTGAAGTTACATTTCACTTCTCATAGAAGCGTTCCAGTGTGTGTGCTGAAACACTCCGGCGATGCAGAATATGAATACATGCTGGTTGTGAATGGAAACGGTGAGTCGCCATTTATAGCAGACCATGTACTACGTATTCCACAACTTGGCCTCCATATTTTGAAAACGAGTCTTCATAATCACGTAGTTTGAGCGAGGAAGCTTTATGATGCTATGATGTGAATGGAAACTATAATATTAGGTTGGTGCAAAGAAATGGCGCAATTTTTCTTCAAAACGATGTAAATTTCCTTAGACATGGTATGACATCCAGGTATGGTTACTCGCTCATAGAGGAAAGCAAGCTCTTTTATGCTGTACGTACAAGAGATGTTGGGTGAAGTTTGGAATCACGAAACTATTGAAGAGTTCCAAAAATCTCGCCTTCAATTTTTTTACGCGGATTTTTCTGCAGTGTCGCCAACAGAACCCAAAACACCTTCTTTGTACTAGGTCAGGACACCAGTACTTACTCCATATGTGAGCTCTGGTGTAATGGCTTTTCTGTTGGCGAAATGTGAACTCAGAGATTCCGGGACGAGGAACGCAGGCCGAACAGGTTCGAACAGCCGAGGTGAAAGCTTATTTTGTCGCCCCGCGAGCTGCGTTCGCCCCGGAAAGGCTGTGCTTCAGGGGCGATGAGCTGGTTTTGGATGTCTCAAAACTAGGATCGCTACCCAATCTGGGCGCAGGGCTGTGTTCGTACTGTAGACTTGGACAAGTGGATGCTTTCCCAAGCTCACCCAAAAATAGTCCCGAACGCGTTCGCGCTTGCCGCAGCAGCGCTTGGGGGACGCTGCGGTCCCGTGGCGGATTTTCAGATCCGCGCCGTACCCGCACGCATCTCGTCTAACCGATTGTTGCACTGGGCCACGGTTTTCACGGTTAGGGGTCGTCTTGCCTCCGTCGAAGCGGAGACACGACTAAGCTCTCATGCTCAACTTGCATACACCTCTCAGGAGGGGGAGAGAGATCGCCACATGGCAAGGAGCAGGAAGAACGCAAGACATGAGAAGCAGAACGCAGGTTGAACGACATTACAGTTGGCAGCAGCTAGCTCCCTCAACGCAGCCGAAACACGGGGTTTGCTGCACGCAGCAGTCGGAATGCAGCAATTCTTCCCCATGCAGCAATATCTGCTTTCCATTTCTTGGGGGGGTGGCTTGGCAGGTTCTGCTGCATTTGCCTTATCCAATCTGAGTTGTTATTTCCATGCTTCCAGAGCGATAGTCCCTTTGAAGCTGCTTTTTGGGAAGAGCACACTCAACAATGTCTTTTGCTGTTATCTATATATAAAACATAGAAACGCTTACGAGACTTTTTTCAAAAATCTGGACGGCTCGCATGGGCGCCAAATTCAAACGATAGGAATGCATCTGTAAGCGAGGTGGTGAAGAAGGGGCCTTGGAAACATGGGTCACCATCCGAATAGGGCGGAGGGCCTAGGACACTACTCACCAGATAGTATCGATCCGAATATCGATTTATCGATCAATCTTATCGATTTTCCACAGTTTAGCTCCAATCCTGATCGAAATGGGCATACTGGAATAATCCACCAAGCTGATCACGAATCTGAAAGCCACAAAGCCAAGTAATTGTGGAATGGGTGGATGACTTTTCGACGTCTTCGGTCTGCCGCTGGCGAGACCTCGCCAGTCGGTAGATGAGGCGTTCCCCGCCATCTTTCTCATCTAGCTTCTTGCTAACATTGTCGTAGTGCTCAGCCTTCGTGGCAGCCACAGCCTTCTTTGCTGATTTCTTCGCTTCTAGATACTTCTGCCAGTTAGCATCCGTCTTGTTACCGAGGAATACGTGGTAGAGACGTTTCTTTTCGCGTACCATCACTTTCACTTCATCCCTTCATAGCCATGCCAGTCTGTCAATTTTCCGGCGACCTGATTTAGTCGTGCCGAGTTCTGAACGTGCCACTTCTACACTGGCTCGGGTTGCATCCCTCCAGGTCTCGTCGACGGTTGTGACCGGTGGCAACTTGATGGCGGAAGTTACTGTGGCTTTCTTCTCCTTCAACCGCCATCACTTGATTCGTGCCGGTCCGCACCGTTCGTCACGCATTCTCCTTGGCGGCATAATTTTCATGATAAGCAGACGATGTTGCGTGGCCACGGTCTCGTAGGGTACAACCTTCGCATCGGTAATTAGCTTTTGATCGCGATGTCGTACGAGAACGAAGTCGATCTGGGTCTTCACGTTGCCACTGTAGAAGGAGACGAGGTGAGAAGGACGCTTTCGGAACTTTGTATTGATTATGACGAGGTTGTGAGAGTCAGCATATTCCAGGATGCGCTCACCATCTTCATTCCGTGTCCCGTAGCCAAAGCCTCCATGGCATCTGTAACCGTCCTTTGCCACTCCTACGTGGCCATTTAGATCTCCTGCGACGACGATTGTGTCTTCTTGTGGTACTTCCGCGGTTTTCTCGTCAAGCAACATCCAGAATTCATCTTTGACCTGGTCACAACAGCCTGTCTGTGGTGCGTACGCCGAGAAGAAGTGAAGACGTTGATTTGCGGTGATGATGACGACCTTCATGAGGCGGTCATCGAAACGCTGCACCTCGGCTATCGAGTCACGGAAGCGTTGAGAGACGACTATACCCACACCGTTCCTGGTCTTCGGACTGCCGTTGTAGACTACTTTGAAGCCATGACCTATCTCCTTTGACTTGCTACCAGACCATCTCGTTTCTTGCACTGCGCACAAGTCAATTCGACGACGCTGTAGTGCTTCTGCCAGTTCACATGAACGGCCTGTCAACGTGCCGACGTTCAAAGTTGCAATGCGCGCCTTGGCTACGTTGTGATCCTTAACGATTCGCATTCTTGCCCCCCGATGCCACCGTTCGAGAAACATCGAGGACCCTCGCATATTTTTCACACTAACCGGGCTCCGAAAGTGCGCGTCGATTCCCGTGGACGCCGTAGCTTTTATCTTAGAACCATTTGTTGTCATTGATCATAGGGGTGTGACGTGGGGTCTTCCTGAGCCGGCCTGTCACGACGGCCTGTCGCTCGAATACGGGAGGCGGCAGCGGCGGGATTCGAACCTGGAACCCCGTGGGAACATGGTGCTCTAAAGCAGCGCCTTAGACCACTAGGCCATCTCGCCTATTGATCATCCGCAATTTGTGCTGCAAGTTTAACGAAACCGTACCTACAGTGGTTTTTCACCACGCTGATCACGAATCTGAGGGCCACTTTGCACCGCTGGTCATTGATTTATTGATTTTATTGATTTTTCACAATTTGTGCTGCAAGTTTAGCGAAACCGTACCTACAGGGGTTTTTCACCAGGCTGATCACAAATCTCAAGGCCACTTTGCACCGCGGGTTATTGATTTATTGATTTTCCGCAATATGTACTGCAGCCGTGGCGGAACCGCACCCGCAGGACTTTTTCACCAGGCTGATCACAAATCTGACGGTCACCTTGGACGGCGTGGCTATTGATTTATTGATTTTTCTCAACTTGTGTCGCACGCGTGGCGGAACCGCAACCACAAGGGTTTTTCAGTCACGAATATGACAACCGTCCTGGACATCATCGGTCATCGGATAGTTGACAATGATCCTTCACCCAATACTCACTACCGGTTGAATGAAGTATACGTTGCGTAGGGTGCAAAACCAACCTCCTGCGGAACTCGACTAATCAAAACATCTTAAGGACTTTCCCAGATGACATGATCTTGTATCAGTGCCGAAGCGTTTTTGCTCGCTTGTTTTTGCTATAAGTGCGCGCAGAAAATTATCCTTTCCTCTTCATCATGCGTAGACGGGTAGCGACGAAATCAGATGCTAGGTCAGTGATAAGCGCTAAACCTACATACTGGAAACACCGTCTTTTGTTTGTGAACTTCAATTCTCTCTTACAGTAGTAAGCACATAAGCAGTAGCAGGAACGTAGCCGGACAAGGCAGTTCAAATCGGTTGTGTTTCAGAAACTAGATCGCGAACCAGGATATTCCCGGCAATTGCTATCCCTTCTCTGATAAATGAGCAGCACGAACGCATCCAGAACCCCTTGCAGCAACCGTTCCCAATTGCTGCCATCCTTCCCTCGACTGCTGCTCAAGCTTTCGTCCCTTGAGCAGCAATTGCTGTGGGATGGCAGAAATTGAAGGGAGGATGGTAGCAACAGGGAACACTTGCTGCCAGGGTTTCTGCTTGAACCATTACGCCATTCGGGTTGTGTTCGTGCAGTTAGTTACAGTTATCAGAATTTGTACACGACCATTATCGATTCAATGATTTTACCTATTTTCATGCATTTCGTTCCGACGTGGTCATTGGCGTTGTCTGGCATGCTGGACATGAATAGAAGCGTGAGCTCAGTAAAATGTTGGAAATACATTAACAAAGTCACTGAATCAATATCTGCACACGAAGTGTTCTTTAGTTACGCCAATTACTCGGGTCTTGATGGCAGTTCATATATGAAAATTATCGTGGCGGGAATCAAGACGATTTTCACGTCTAATATTCTGAGTTTCAAGCCTACATTTCAACCGGTTTGACAAGCCATTTTTAACATCAAGCAACTAGTTTCTTTCAAAAAGTTGCAAGAGGTCTGCTGGAAAGCGTCCAAGATGTTCAAAAGCTTATTTTCTGCACCATAACTTTTAAACAAATTTGCTTCCAAGAGCTGGCTCAAATTTTGATGACTCTGCTAGAAAACGCTCAAATAGCCATCGTACCCTCCCCAAAAATTGCAGTATTTCCTTTGCTTTTCCAGGCTCCCAATTTCTTTATTCAACAAGAAAAGAGCTGCTAAAGTTGACGACCTGAGAACGAAGATCACCCTGTTCCTAGCTTCTCAGTTTTCCGAGTTCTCTGCACAGGACCTCAGGGACCTGCTCATACAATGGGCAATGACTCTGCTAATCATGGGAATTACATCGTCCGCCTAGGTATCCGTTCATTAAGATTATGATAAAAAAATTATGTCAGCACAAAAATGCGCCATTTCTTTTGCACTAACCTAATAGATTATGTATTATGTACATGTACAGTGGCGGACATAAGTGTTGCAACAAATCGTCTTGGCTGCGTGACCATTTGGACCCTACAGTAAGCCTACAGTAATTATAGGGTGGGGACGCGGGACGGCTGCGGTGCGTGCGCTGCCGCCGATAGGGCGGGAGCGCGAAGAAATGTGGACGAGCTCTCTTAGCTCATAGGCAGCAAGTAGCTGTAAATTTGCACCTAGAGGTTACTGGACGTGCTGAGCACGAATTTCACATCCATTTCGCACTATGACTTCATCTTTCGCGGCTACAATGGATAGACTGAAGTAACTATTTCTCAGGATCTTATGGAACTTTGAAAATGGGCTGTTCCCTTTGATAATCTAGATTTTTTTTGATTATCATAAAGCTGTCTAGAACCGATGAACTAATTGAAATAACGCAACACCTTGAAATTACTACTATAAGGGTTACATTTCCTTAGAGATTGATAGATTTCAGTCATTAAATTAAAGCCATTGAACTCTCAGTTTTCCTCATCCGGAAAGAATATGTAGCATATTCAACCATGCTGAAAACGAATCTGACGTCCCATCTTTCGCAATTACATTTGTCTAACCTTTGCCGTATACACTTCAAAATTGTTGTTGTGTGCTTCAGTATTTCAAGGGTGAGTTTGTAGTCCTTTTAAAGAATTACCGCCGTCCCTTTTTCTCACGAAGATGGGAATGGGAATATCCCTTGGTATGATATTCAAATTTTTTTATTGATTCAACAACTACTTTTCCCAAAGTGTTAGTGCGTGTATGTGACCTCAATTACGCAGTGGTTGGCAGATTTTCCCTAAGGAACTTCCCGAAACAAGATGATATATTCTCTACCTTGCCAGAATAGTGTTATTAAAAAGTCGTGGAAATAACTATGTGAGGAGCAGGGAAAAATAAGTCAACATTAAATTTAGCAATCATGCAAATGACTGTGCGGATATTTCATCACTTATCTCTACGAAGAAATTCCAGAACTAAGTCCAAACTTTGATTTTATGAAAGGTTTAGAAAATATAAATGACCGTTTCGATGAACCAAACCTCTACAAAAGTAAAATAAAATCAGCAGCTTAGTTAGAGAGGTACTCTTTTCCTCATTCGATGGTCCTTCTCCATCCCTCATTCGAGGAGCAGATGCTCTTTTCGGTACGCAGTGTGTCGGAATAGCGGCCCACACAAATTTTGGCTTTCTTAATGTTTTGAAGCTTTTTCTCTTCCAAAAAATGTGTCATCGATAGGAACGAAGAGCATTCTAATTGTGTCAAGTCTAGGCTATATAGTGATCATATGCAGGACCTCTCATCCAAACTAGGAAATGAATACGACCGATGGATTGATTGGCAACATCAATTTCGGTTCAGTTATCCACGTTTCACGGAATTTTCAAAAAGTCACTTTACGTACGGATTTAGCGGAGTCGCAAAGCATACTACACTCTCTGTATGCATTATGCATCATCCCGAAAGTCCGGGATGTAAAAATTTGATTAAAAATGCTAACATTTGAGGTTTCTACCGATGTTTCTAATACAGGAAGGGTAGCAATACGCGTTTTGCTTCTGGAAGAGCACTGTCCTGCACTGTTCTTTTATACTAAAGTCAGGTACGAAATGAAGAAATGGAGACTTTTCAACCTTTCTAACAATAACTTCTACTTTTGTTTTCATTTATATCTAAAGCTTTTGTTTTCATTTATATCCAACCTTTCTTCATCGTTCCTTGTTTATTGCCCTTCTCTAAAACCACTGCCGTGTCCACTTGAAGCAGCCAGTAGGTCCTGGAACTCAATGTTCCCCCGCTCTGAACCTGCCAAAAGCTAAGCGCTTGAGCACTGTACTGCAAAAACGTTCGGAAACTATCTTCCCATTGCAGACTTCAAGGCAGAACATGCTCTTTCAGAAGCAAAACGCGTGTTGTTACCAATCCTGTTTTAGGCTAACATCGGTAGAAACGCTGCTCACATAATAGAACTATTCCCTCACGGGTTCGAAAAGAGAGGAAAAGCAAATAACCTTGTGGGTAGATGATTATCCTCCATATTGGCTTTTCCCTAATTACCCACTTGAATACTGTATCCAGTTCCCTGACGAGCATTTTCCCCTTTTTTGCTAAAAAATTGCGCAAGGAGATGATCGGATGATCGATATACGAGCGTTTAACCTTAACATTCCTGACGTCGACCTAGACAGCTCCAATGTACCAGTAATTAAAGGTGCGAGAGAGGTGCGAGAGCCATCCGAGCGAGCGCTTACTGCCACCCTGCAGAGTGCAGAGATGACAGAGTTTTGCAGATCTCGTCCGAGACACGCCTCTCGTTGTCGCCTAGTGCAATGCACCCCTGCGAACAGACGACCAATCGCGGCGCTGTCTTAGCCAGCCGCTGACTCCGCTCTAATTGCTAGGGTCCAAAAGGTCCGTTTCCCATCTTCTTCTGTCCATAACTCTTCTCAGAGCAGAACAGGGCGACTCTAATTATATGTCTTGCAGATATGCATGTGGTACTGAAGCAAATAGATGCGACTTGTAGATGAGACTTCGTTTCGTGCATGTATTTCCTTAAAGGCAGCACGAGTCGAAATCCTCGACTCGGACCTGAGCTGCGAACCCTAAAGTAGGCGTCGCGCACATCACGAATCTGCAAGGAACACACACAGTAACAACTTACCTGCAGAAAAGGGCGAACTGCCATCGCGTGGGCCCGACGCGCCAGCTTACGTATTTTAACGTATGCGGGCTGCTACCGATTCCCTTTTTCCGTGCTGGGACCCATTTGCGCACGCAGGGCGCCGCCGGAACACTCGTCCGCGCACGGAAGACAGCATCGCGTTTTCCCGGGTTCTCGGGTGTTTTACGCGATTCCACCACCGGATATGAGCAATACACCCCCAAAAACCCCAAAATCCGGCGTAATCACAAACACGATGGTTTCGACGGGTGCTGGCTTTAGGAGATTTTTTTCATTCGGTGAGGTTGGAATTTGGGGTTCGACGGTGTTGAAAACCACCAACAGGAAGTGTTTACAAAGGTGGTCTCGACCTGAATTGGATTTATTACATTAGTTTCAAAACAGTTTCACTCAAAAATACATGTTAGCACAGGATCTTGAAAAATGGAAAAATAAAGCGTAGCCGTGTAAATCAAGTGTTTAATCCCATCTCTCAGTGTATCATAATTATACGGGCAGCCTCAGTAAAAAATGAATAAAAACATTCGCTCACGCGGGAATTCCTGTCTCAAATTTGAAATAAGTAGTGGCAAGTGTTCTTCAATTAGACTTACAATCCTGGCAGGATCGGATCATTCTGAGGCGGAGTAGGAGCAGGTTAGGACAATCCACCATGAGGACCTCCACAGCAGCAGGATCGCCGTATAAGTTCGTCGGGATTCGAGCACCATTCGCACTCTCGAGCAAGATTTTGGCTCCTGCAGTCAGAATCAAGGGACCTGGCAGGTCGAGGAAGCTATCGTTTCAAGAACAGCGCTGGGAATGACGTCCGTTTTCAAACGCCATGGTATCCACCAACGTGGTTCTAGCCTTTTATCGACTCCTATGTCTGAAATGATGGTGATTATACGCAACAGTAGCATTGCCCGTTGTCATCTCTGACCTGCTTCTAGACTCATGGCGTTTCACAAAATTCCAGGGCGGCAGCTTGCGAGACTGAACACGAAGACAGACTGGTCAAAAATACGCATATTTTTTCTGAGGCCCCCGAAGACTAAAAATCGGGGTCAGGTGATGTTTTTCCGATGAAAAAAGCTCAAATTGGGTGTCTCAGATAGAAATATCTTCTGCTGGAGAGATCAATGCAGTTCGTAAGCAAACGGTACTTCGGATCTGGCGCTGTTATGGTGTTATGCGGCTTCTGTTGAGGAGGAGTATTCGTCTCACTTTCGTCTTGACTCCAACGAACTCATCCGCTTTCCTCGAGATGAACAGTGTCTGACTCTTACCACATCTGAGCAAGCACGATGGAGAGCCGTTGATTTCACGGCAGCACAACGCAACCATCTACATCGACCACTCAGGGAAGACATGGTTTCAGTACCACAACGTCGTATGGCTTCTTCCATCTGCAGTATCTCTTATTCTGACTGTAGAAGCCAAAATCTTGCACGAAAGTGCCAATGGTGCTCGAATCCCGACGAACTTGCTCGGCGATCCTGGTGCTGTGGAGGCCCTCATGGTGAATTGTCCTTACCTGCTCCTGTTCCGCCTCAGAATGATCCGATCTTGGTGGGATTGTAAGTCTAATTGAAGAACACTTGTCTCTACTTATTTCAAATCTGACGCCAGAAAAATCTGGACCCTTACCAGTCTTTATATAGGAGGATTTGAGACAGGAATCCCCGCATGAGTGAATTTTTTTATTCATTTTTTACTGAGGGTGCCTGTATAATTATGATACATTGGAAGATGGGACAAAACAGTTAATTTACACGGTTACACTTTCATTTTCCACTTTTCAAAGCGGAATGGAGTAGCCTAAGGTTTTCGGGGCGCCGAATTCACTGGTAGCAGTGGCGTTTGTCAGGAATGTGTGCGGGAGCAGATAGCGTAATTTTTGGGGTGCCCGTATATTTATGATACGCACTGTATCATTTGATCCTGTGCTAACATGTATTTTTGAGTGAAACTGTTTCGGAACTAATGTAATGAATCCAATTCAGTTCGTGAACGCGTTTGTAAACAATTCCTGTAGGTGGTTGTCAACACCGTCGAACCCCAAATTCCGACCTCACCGAATAAAAATCTCTTAAGGAAATTCATGTACGAAATGAAGTCGCATCTATTTGCTTCAGTAACACATGCATATCTGCAAAACATATAAGAATTAGAGTCGCCCTGTTCTGCTCTGAGAAAAGTTATGGACAGAAGAAGATTTGTTGCAACACTTATGTCCGCCACTGTACATCCTCTTAACAAGGCACCGTAAGGGTGGCAGTGACGGAAAAATGGATACAGTCTCCAATGATGAAAGAGAGAGGTTTAGGTAGCGCGTTCAGGGTTTCGCTGCGGGACTGCGCCTTGATGGTCTCAAGCCCTCCCGGCGAGATAATGTTTACAACGATTTGACATTGCATAGCAGCAGTGCACGGAGCAGAGTAGCCCTCGTATTGGCGCTTGGTCAACGAATGAATTGCTTATGACTACATCGAAGAAATCGTTGAATGCCGTGAGAGGTCCGCAGCGGTGAGATACGTTCGATTTCTTCACTGGGGATGTACGCTTCTCTTCTCTGATGTCCATTGGCGACCTATTTGGCGAGAGAATGTGTTTGTTAAAATTTTGTTTGACAAGACATTTTCCGGGAGAAGGGGGTCTAGAGTCTGTTTGGCAAGACAAAATGCGAGAGAATATGTTGGCGACCTATTTTCCGGGTGTTTGGCAACACAAATGGCAAGAGAATATGATGACGACCTATTTTCCGGGTGTTTGGCAAGACAAATGGCAAGAGAATATGCTGACGACCCTTTTTCCTAGACACGCACATACGACGCATCGGCTTTCGAGTCGATGAGTCACTTCAATTACCCAAGTTTGAGGTACGCATGCCAAAGGGAGTCGTACATCAGGAGGGTGGCGGTGTCAGTCCGAGGTCACCGCTAGGCAGGATCACAGCCTGATTTTTGCATGATGAGCACAACAGTGCGCATCCGGCTGAACCACGGCGATGTATTTCGTGCTTCCGCGCACGGAACCTTGGATGTCATCGGTTCAACTGCTTGAGGAGGTACTTTGCCCAAACTACTTCCTGGGTCTGATCCATTAAATGTGAAAAGCTCAGACATTGTGGTAATTTTGTAGGCCTCTTCTGACAATGAGAGGAAATGCGAGTACGTGGCGAAATCTCACGTACGATGTTGAAGCGCATTTTTTGGCGACCTGTTTGGCAAGATTTGTATGGCGACCTGTTTGGCAGAGTTTGTATGGCGACCTATTTGGCAAGGTCTGTATGGCGACCTGTTTGGCAAGGTTTGTATGGCGACCTGTTTGGCAAGGTTTGTATGGCGACCTATTTGACAAGGTTTGCATGACGACCTGTTTGGCAAGGTTTGCATGACGACCTGTTTGGCAAGGTTTGTATGGCGACCTATTTGACAAGGTTTGCATGGCAACCTATTTGGCGGAACATCGTGTTTGGCAAGACATTTGGCGGATTTCGTTTGCCTGGCTCGTTTGCAAACCCGTTTCCTAGGTTGCCAAACAAACCTCGCCAAATGGGTCGCAAATGAACTTCAGAGTTGGCTCTCATTTGATTGAGGTCCCACAGGGATTAGCGAGTTTTAGGACTCGTTGTTTCTAAGATGGACACTACAACCAGACACAGGATGAACGAACGAAAAACGCGTCATCTTTAGATGTTGTGACATCTCCTGAAATTACTTTTGACCATACTTTCTGAATGTTTCCTGATTTTCTTCCTTTATTCTCGAAATCTACAAGGAGTGCGAGTGCATTGATGACGGACTGGTTTGTCGGGGTTTCACAGTTCAGAAGAAAGAACATTAAAAACACCAGGATAGGTGCACACCGAGATCGAGGAAGGGTCCGCTGTGGGCCAGTCATGGGAAAAACGTCAGGATACGGGTCCACGGATGGAGGATGTGTCTGCTCTGGCCTAATAGTGAGCAAGCGCCAGGATAAATCTTTGAATTGTTATACAAAGCAAATGAAAATCCTACATTTGTCCATTTTTAGCAGTACATTTTTATTAGTACTTTTGATTAACTCCTTTAAATTATTTATTATTACTATAATTATTTATTATTACAATAATGTTTTCACTAATTTTACTTTCCATCTGGGTCCCCAAAGCGGCGGAGACCACATTTTTCCCCACGCCCCCCCCCCACCCCTCTCCCGCCCACTTTCCACCGCCACTGAGTGCACGAATGGAGAATGAGCCTGCCACGGCGCAATCGTGGGGAGAACGTCAAGATACTGGTCCACGGGTGGAAAATGGGTCTGCCTTGGCCAATAGGAGGGAAAACGGATACGGTTCCACGGATGGAGAATGGGTCTGCTATGGCCCAATTGTGGAAAAACGTCAGGATACGGGTCCACGGATGGAGAATGGGCCTGCCATGGCCCAGTTGTGATGGGGAACGTTAGGATACGGGTCCACGGATGGAAAATGGGTCTGCCGTGGCCCATTATTGTGGAAAAGGTTCGCACTACATTTGTCACGTTGAGTTGTACACAGGTTCTAAAGCAATCTGGAAAGTGCTCCTGAGCAGAGTTGCGAGTGGCTGGTCATAACGTGTCCGTAGGCGTTGAGTGAATGCAGTGTCAAAAAAACTGTATGTAGTATCATTGTATCGGAAAATATTTTACATGTAGATGTATGACCAAGAAGATAAGGATCAGAGAAATGTGGAGGCCCGATGTTGGTGAGGCGGCCAGTCTGGTAGAATATACGCAATTTACAAGGAGAATTCCGTATTTGAACCCAATTAATAGTTATTAGTTCTGCTTCTTTGTTAATTTTTCAAGCATTTTACATGTGTGAAGCTTTTCTACCTGCCTCAAGTAGCTGCCCCACCCCACTTTCTAGCGTCCCAAAGGGGAGCTAGTATACATATTACATAAGCAAAGGGTACTGGAATGGACAGAACTTTTGAATCAACCTAATAGAAGGCTCTTTTCTTTCTATTAGGTTGGTGCAAAAGAAATAACGCATTTTTGTACGTATTTTTGTGTTGACCTAATTTTTTCCCAAAACTTTAATGACTGTATATGTAATGCTTATTTATTATGTAATCCCTCCTACACCATCCGATAAGCAGCTCGTTGATCCTGTCGCATTAAAAAGAGGCTAGCCTTGATCGAAAAATCAACAGCACCGTTGGATATTCGTGGTTACGTTTAGTGAGAGTTTTTCCAGGCAAATTGTTTTCTAGTGACGTAGGTAGTGGTGTGATAGGGATAGACTTGAGGAGTAAGGCGAATGGGAAGTGATCTTCCAACAAGACGTCTTGGAAAAATCCTACATAAGATTCTCAGTAAAGGGTGGGGCATTCTCCTGTTTGAAGAGGATTTTCGTGTTCAAGTGCAATTCCTGATCAAGATTTTGGATAATTGGGGCTTACTGCTGGGCCTGAATTGTTTCCATCTCCGTACCTTTTCCGTTTAGTAGCTCCCAGTGCTCAACTCCTTCAACACTACACAGGACTTGCAGTTCTTTTTTGTCTTGGCCTGGTTTTTCAGGTTTAGCGCTGCTGTGTCGGTGGGAACCCCAAGCGGACGACAGCAGTAGCTCACAACTCCAAGGACTCGTATCCAGTTATTAAATCCCTGGAATCAGAAAACTTTGAGTTCGCCCATCAGTTCAAAAATGCATATGACTCTCCTGTCCTTGTTCGCCTGGGTGAAATCATGTGGAGCATTTTGACTGGACGGATTGGCGGAACCAGTTCTGCGCAGTTCACTTGCTGTGGGTGGTTAGGAACGCAGTGAAGCATACATCAATCGGCGCGTGGCTTTCTGGACGTTACCTTTCAGTTACGTCTTCAGAGCCTCCAAATCCAACGCGAATGGTCACATCGAAAACAGTTTATTTTGAAGCGCATTACCTCCGCTCAGGAGAGTTTATTGAACCATGGCATCACGGTTTCAACAATGTGAATGTCCTCGACATTCTCAATGCACATGCGTTGGTGAGATTTGGTTTGCTTAACGTTCGCAACAAACCAGGGAATTATGCACTGTTGCTGATGAGTTTTAATCGGTGCAAGTTTCTCGCTTAGCATTGCGAAGTCCAATACAGATGGACCAGTGGCGGACGCAGAAAGTGGGCGGGAGGGGGGGCGTGGGAAGAAAAGTGGGGTCTCCGCCGTTTTGGGGACCCAGACGGAAAATAAAATTAATAATAATATTAATTATAATAATAAACAATAAATAAAAAATATATTAAAAATAATAATAAAAATAAACAATTAAAAATAAACTAACACAAGATTTTTATTTGTATTGTAAAGTAATTTCGAAAATTTGCGTCCCCCCTGCGTCCGCCACTGAGATGGACCACTCGTTCAGTACCGCGTATATAGTGCTTCCTCATAGTCCACATTAGGTCAGCAAAAGATCTTGTAACTACAAGATGCAGTGGGAAAAGCATATAGGGACAGAGCTTATGAATCAACCTAATACATAGTTTCTTTATGACGTTACTTTCAAATCTCACGCAAATCATTATTTGAATCATCACGGAGATTCCGATCATAGCCTTCGCCACTGTGAATTTCTTGGTTGAGAAACATAATGCATATGACTTTTAGGACCATGCACGGAAGCAGCCCTGCTTGTAAGGAATCCTGACAGTTTCTTCGACGAAGACAACTCTGATCTCATCTCATATTTGAAAAAAGTAAGAACTTGTGCTGTCTTTAGATGCTGTCGCCGAGGATCCTTCATTAAATTTATGTACACATACATTCCATACGGTTTTATCCTTTCTCACATAGTACATGTTCTTTCTAGTTTCCTTCCAAATCCAAATTTCCAAATTCCTTCCAATTCCCAAAAACTCCCTACTTCTTGCTGGAAAAAATGAATTTTCAATATGATGTTAGAAACGCTCTTCGCCACTTGACCGCCTCTAGCTTTCCATGCTTCTAAGCCGTTGGCGCCACCAGGCCACCATTAAGGAGGCAAGGCTATGCCGATAGTACAGAAGCATATTTGGATATCTGATACCGTGTGTTGCTTCAGAAACAAAACTCAGAATCTTCTCATTCAAAACAGATATTTCATACCTGACAACCTAATATTATTTTTTTCTCGAATCTCCGGGGTTTGTAAAATGAAACACCCGTTATTCAATTCTATAATTGGGTTATTCAAATCCATTCTTTTCAGAGAATTTCCAGTGGAGAGATGGAGAGTTTAGACATTGTGCCGTTTACAAATGACTGCTCATGAGACTTAACATAGACGGATTGCCGTACAGTGGCAAGCCCAACAAGATCTGCTCAATGCTGGATCTTCATTGATTGTGTGATAATGATAATAACACTGATAATTGCTAATAAGACTGTGTCGCTTGTAAACTATGTATGGTTAGAGATATTTCAGGCAGGAAATCCTGTCACAAGTAATAAACCTAATATTGGTGATGCTGCATAGCGATATTTCTTAACGAAAAATCATGTGAGCACAGCAACAGAAGGCCCCAACAATATTTTACGAGGACAGACCGAAACCAAGTGGAATTTTGGAACCCTTCAATTAACAAAACAAAAATAGTCTTCATCGACAACCAATGCATAGCTTTGCGACTTACTCCGCTTCGATGACATTAACCCACGTAGCAAAATAGTGATAACCCAAATTCGCCTCAGAATAACAAAGATATTCAGCCACCTAATACCGTTATTTATAGTGGCGGGCAAAACTACTGTAGCAAATATAGGGTGGGCCATAACTTACTGAACATCGTTTGCAGGCTTACTTCTCTGCACTTGAAGAATTTTTCCGCAAGTCTAAATCGTGTCTAATAGCGATGGAGATGAGCTTTTTACAGTTGAAAATACGCTTCACAAGTCTGCCGGATAACGAAAAAAATTTGTGCGAACTTTCACTGCAGATTCCTGCTGTGGCGCTATGCACAATGTGGTACATTCTAAACGAAATGGCAACAGGTCTTCAGAGTGAAGCAAATTGTGGTTTCGAGCATTTCTACATTCAAACCGCAACAAAAGGACCGGATATTGGGGACGCTTCAAGGATGGCAACCTGTAGTGAGGCTCGATACTGGAAAATGACTTATTCAAGTCTAGCTTCAGCCCTGCAGGCCGGCGGTATGACGCTGCATACCGGCGGCTTCCAGTAGGTGCTTCAAAATGTAAGGAAATTTTGATGATTGGCTGAAACAGAGTCCCTTTCCAAGGGCTTTCCTTATTCCTAGGGATTTCTCAAAAGCTGAGAAGGATAGTCAACAGAGTGAGAAATCTTTGATCCATTCGCGAGTAGAAGTAGAAGCCACCTATCTTGCTCATTCGAGGAAACCCAGTCGATTTGCTGCGAGGCTACGTGGCGCGACTCCGGGCGGGGGATAGGGGGTTTACCGTGGACCACAAGCAGCCATGCGCTGGCCTTGCAACGCGGGTAGATTTAGGGGATGGACTCCTTAGTTCGACAGAGCTGGATTCAATTCATACGGCAAGTGTGGACATGCACTCACGCGTATGGGTGTGTGCAAATGCTTTGTATAGGCTGTATCCTGCAGTCCGGATTTGGCCCGCACTCTACCCACTGGAAAGCCCATGAGAGGCGAGTAGGGGCCGCCTCTAACAAATAAGTTCCTTGTCCACGGGGGGAATCCTTTTCCCCGTCATTCGAATGCCGGCGACAGGCCGTAGTGCCAGGCCGGCTGACGAACACCCCACATCACATCTAATGGATCATGACCTCAAATGGATTCAAGAAGAAGGCTACGGCGTACGCGGGAATCGACGCCCACTAGCGGGGCCCGCTGAGTGTGGAAAATAATATACGAGGGTCCTCGATGCTTCGCGAGCGGCGGCATCGGGGGGCAAGCAGGCAAGTCGTTAAGGATCAGGATCACATCACAGCCTAGACGCGTATTTTTGAACGTCGGCACGTTAACAGCCCGCTGATCTGAACTGGCAGCAGCACTACAGCAGCGCCGAATCGACTTGTCCGCGGTGCAGGAGACCAGATGGTCCGGCAGCAAGTCCAAGGACATCGGATGTGGCTTTAGATCGTCTACACCAGAAGTTCAGGTACTAGAAATGGCGTCGGCGTCATCGTCTCTAAAAAGTTCAGAGATTCAATAGAAGGCGTAGAGCGTTTTGACGACCGTCTTATGAAGGTTGTCATCGTCACTCTAGAACGGCGCATTCATTTCTTCTCGGCATATGCCCCGCAGAATGAATGTACGGATCGGGTCAAGAACGACTTCTGGGCACTGATTGATGAGAAGACCGCACCGACCAGAAGACACGATCATCATTGCGGGAGACCTGAATGGCCACGTAGGAATTACGAAGGACGACTACAGGCGCCATGGTGGGTTCGGATACGGGGTGCGCAACGACGATGGCGAGCGTATTCTCGACTACTCCGAGTCTCACAATCTTGTCATGGCGAACACGAAATTTCAAAAGCGACCATCCCACCTCGTTTCCTTCTACAGTGGCAACAACAAGGCACAGATCGATTACGTCCTCGTGAGGTACCGAGACCTGAAGCTTGTCTTGGATGCGAAAGCCGTGCCCTACGAGACGGTCACGCCGCAGCATCGACCACTAATCTGTACGATGAAAATGAAGTCGCCAAAAAGAAGCGCGCCAAGCGATGCGGACCGGCTTGAATCAAATGGTGGAGACTAAGGGAGAGACAAGTAGCTGTCACCTCAAACATCACGTTGCCACCTACTACGAATGTGGACGAAACATGGCGAAGGGTAACCGATAATATCCTTGCAGCGGCTCGCTCTGTACTCGGCATTACCAAAGCAGACCGATAGAAGATTGAAAGTCTTGGCTTTGGACGGAGGAAGTGAGAATGAAAGCCTGCGAAAAGAAGCGTTTGTACCATCTCCTCTTTGAGAGTAAAACGGCGGACAACTGGAGCAGTTACAGGGAAGGGAAGAGGGCTGCGAAGAAGGCCGTGGCGGTTGCGAAAGCGGCGCATTACGGTGAATGAAATTATTAATGTAATGGAAAGAATTCATGATAAACGACCTATAAAATTCATAAAGGAATTTTCCCAATTTGCCCGTTTCGTTCCCTTACCACATACGGGTAAATAGGTATAATAGGTCTTCCCGGGAACTCGTCAATACGGTGAGGAGGATGGTACCTTGTGTAATGTGAAGTTAAAACCTTACCTGAAGTCGACCTCATTTCTCCATGATGTACATTATATCTATTAAACAAAGCTCCGTAAGGGGGCTAGAGCGGCTGGAGATATTGTTCCAGTAACGCAACGGCACTCAAAGACACCGGCAATCTTGAGGCGCAGATTGCTAGGCGAGATGACCGATTTTTAGGGACTCAGACACGTTCGTTTCAGGACTCGCCAATTGCGTCACTGCTGGCTCTTCCGCATGCACGGAATGGTGATTTCATCACCTTCGCTGGCGGTCTCGCAGCATAGGAGTGAGGGAGCGTTTACAAGCTTTCACGCTGCACAATGTACGCAGCAGGAAAATCACCCTACCAATGTTGCAACGGTTTAGGCACCTCCACTGAAGGGATGGCGGTAGCGTTGCGCGAGCTGGGTGGCAGCTGAACCTATGCGGTCGCCTCATTTGGTGCATGTTTCTGCCGCATTCCATGCTGAGGCCTCGTTGCGATTGTGCATCCACGACATCCGAGAAAGCTAGTGCACTGATATGCAGAGTAAACGATTTAATGTAGCAAGATATCACATTGTATAACCAATCAATCCCAAGCCTTTACCATTAAAGTATCCCCAGACTTCGTCAGTAATCGTGGCGATCGCCACTACAGCCGGCTGTCATCGCGATTGCCACGACGGCCGGTGATCGCCACATGGATAAAGTGGATGAGAAGGCTTCAGACAGTGAATGAGAAGACGTGAGAGAGATGATAACTGATGTGGCGTGGCGGTCGATACACATCGTTTCCACTATCGCTATCATCACATAGCCTGTTTATTTTGGGCACATCTCGAGACTGCGGGCGATGAGATCCGTTTGGCAGCGATCCATGGCGATGTAACGTGACAATCGATAGGTATCACTTCCACGATAATTATCTCTTGTATTGCCGGTCCATTTTTATTCATTCTGAGCTAGCGAAGACGGGGGTTTTCTTACTCTCGATATTTACAAAGGGTACGGGGGCTCTGATAGAAAACAGGCGTGCCGTGGCCCAGAAGGATGAAAACGCTAGAATACGACTTCGCCGATGGAGAGCGGGTCCGGTCTAGCCTAATTGTGAGGAAACCACCACAATAAGGGTTGACCGACGGCTGAATGGCCCAATAGTGTGGAGCACACCAGCATACAGGTCCGCAATTATAAGATCGGTTCGCTGTGGCTCAATAACGTTGGGAACGCCAGGATATGGATCCATCGATTTCATAAGGGTCCGGTGTGCCCCAACAGTGAGGAAAACATCAGAAGCTGGTCCACCAATGGAGAAAGCATAGGTGCGATAGGGGGAGCCGGAGGTCTGCGAAGTGAAGGGGGTCTGAGGAGGGGTGTGAGGCAGGGATGTGCGGAAGTAAAATTTTAAATCCCGCAAAACGTAAAACGGAAAACGGAAGGCCAAAAATGGGCGGAAAACGGAAAGCGTAAAACGGGAAACGGAAAATTTTGTCCAAGCATAGGTATGTGACCAAAAGTCCTCCTCAACATTGGATTTCCTAAGTATCTTCTTGATGAGCATAAGTGGTGACTCTTTTAAGTAATTAGGTAACTTCAAGTCTACAGATGGTACTTACTTCAAACGGCTAGAATATAGGGAGATCGAGGAGTATCTATCCTTCACTAGTTACGAGAGGTTATCAGAATTATATAATCAGTGAGCATTTTTCTCACTGAACTTATTAAGACGATAAACTGTAAAGTGTGAAAAGTGCGACTTCTTTGCTTTACTTTGGTAGTTAATACATCTGCAATCTGAGGAGGATCACGTTATTCACAGAGGATTTGTTGGAGGATTTGTTGAAGTTGGAGCGAGTTAGCGAGTGAGGAAGGAGGAGAAGAACAGTGTGTGGCGAATGTGAAAAACAAGCAGTCTAAATATCATGCGAAACATTAGGCGCCAACGGCGCCAGTGTGGAGCAGGGGACCATCGTCTAATTAAAACAGTAACAATCACGATGTAGCCTTATGCTTTTGTCAAGTAAAAAGAAAGCCTAGATCATGCGTTGCTTCGCAGGAAAGCTTGATGCTCTTACCATGGCACGTCACAGTTTCATGGAAATTTTATGTAAGTTCACCGCACATTTCTGCGGAACATTGTTTTTTTTTTTTGAGAATTTTGAGGAGAGCACTTGTATGGCATATTTGGAGCAATGATGGAGGCCATAAAAGTCAAACAAAATAGTTCGAATTTGATAAATGGCGTTTTGACGTCAATTTTGGCGCCATTGTTGTGAACTCATATACATCGCGCATCGAAACACATGAACTCTCCTCAGGATAGGGAGATACCCCGAAAACAAATACCTCGTCTCCCTCCATAATTTTCCAGCATTTTTCGTTTTGCGGGCTAAAAACCCGCAAAACGTAAAACGGAAGGCCAAAAATGGGTGGAAAACGGAAAGCGTAAAACGGAAAACGGAAAATTCCGCACACCCCTGGTGTGAGGTCTGTCAGTGGTGCAAAAAATGAAGAGTGGTCGTTGTGCCGGTAAAAGCGGCACGAGCTTTCAACGTTGTTTACCATACATATCTAATATTATATTGGCCAAACAAGGGCCATCATTCCTGACCTCGCAAGTTTGTTTATGGGCCGTGCCCAGCTGCTGAATATAACCACGCCCACTGTTGTATCATATCTACCACTGCTGCACTGAGTGCAAGTCGAGCGAATAAAGACTGCGACTTATTCGTAATTTGTGTGCCTAATACACAAGAAGGGAGCCAACATCCTGCCATCTACAAAGCCGCCACATTTTCTGGTGCATCGGCCAAATAAGCCGATAAAATCTCCCGCGTTAAGGTGTGAAACCTTTGGGGCCAGGAGTACTTTCGTGCATTGCTCTGCAACTACACAAGAGGTTAGCACTTACGCCTAACCTTGGGACCAAGATCCCTAAATTCATTCGTGCATTGCTCATAGCAACTGCGCAAGAGGTTGGCGACTAAGTCTGACCTTGGGCGAAAGTAGCCCCAAATTTTTTGCTGAAAAGCAGCATCAGGCTCAAAAGCAGCCGAAACATCAGTCAGAATTGAGGCTTGAAAGCAGCAAGAAATCGAAATTCTAGGCTAAAACGTTGACCGAACCGCAATCAATCCTCGAAACAACATTGCGAATTTGTACGTTCAAAAGCTGCCAAAAAATTGGATGTGAAGACTCAAAAGCAGTCACAGCCCTAATTTTGAGCAGAGAATTAGCCAAATTGCCAAGTATAGGCCCAAAAGCAGTCACATTCTGTAAAATAACGGCTCCAACGCAGATAATTCCGAAGAAAACTGAACTAAACAAAATGCCCATTCACCAACTCGTAAATGTCATATTGGCGAGCTCGACAGCACTCGCAACCCTAACGAGAAGGTACGCATCATACGGTGAGAAAATTTAATACCCGTATGGGGAACAGGGAAGACGTGAAAAAGTCTCCAAAAGTATCCACATACTGAATTCTTGCCTTTTGCACATAAAAGAGGGAATAAAATCTCTTCAGTCAGAAGTCGACTATGTAGAAAATCACTGCTTACAAGAGAATTCCGAAACTGTCCGGAAAGACATTCTGCTGGCCGTGGAGAATCTTGAGAGAAAAAAAAAACAGGATTTTACCAAATAATTAGTGAAGCAGAAGTGCTGGCTTCTATGATAGTACCACGAATAGCGATAGCCAAAGTTTCCACAACAAGATGTGACTCAAGAAGAACCTTGCATTCAGGGAGATGCTACCTGACAGTCCCACGTACTTGCATTCAGCGATTAACCAAGCAACCCCTGAACCAAGAGCAAAACATGTTCGAAACTCGACAAAATCGAACTATTGCAGTCCAACAGCTGAAACTAAAGAAAGTGTGGAAAGGTGCTGCAAACTAGCTAATCCAAGCGAAATGAAAACAACTGGAAAAGCAAAAGCGATGAAAACAGCTGATACAGAACATGAGAACATGGCATTACCAAGAAGAGAAGATTGCGTTAGCGATAATGTAGCCAATCCTACCTTAGGTTCAGTTGCGTCCAAAGAACCGTCTCTGCTCAATAAAACTGAGGCCAGGCTAAAAAGTATTGCCGAGGTCAACCTATGTTGTTCTTAAATCCCCTCAGGAAAAAACGCGCACTGAACAGCATCAGCGCATGGGAGAAAATGACCACGACGATGACAAGAATGGAAGTATGGCCAACATACTGGAAAGCCCCACTGTTGTGCATGAGCGCTCAGCCCTTATTAGGGCAAAAATCGTGCCAGAAAAGGCTCTAAAAAGCCTCCCACACAATGATCAGGTCACAGCAAAGATCCCATCAATCCCAACGACACTTCCACCTCCTCGATATTCCGTAATTTTCTCGCCATCAACTCCTTCGCACTTCTACGACTGCCACTTCGCACCTACACTACTCGACGCCATCATGGACTGGAAGACATGGACTTGCACTAAAGATCGTCTCGCGGAAGAAAAGGTCATTAATCCAATTAATTATCTGCGTAGACGTTTGATATTCCTCCTTTTGTATGATGTTGTCTCTATTTTGCTTTTCCTCCTGTGTTTCTCTTCTGTCGCGCAGGAATGTGCCGGTACAGACGCACCTCCTTAGAAGTAATCTGCACTATCTAATATGTTTCTGTATTTCCCGAAAGAGGGCCATTATTCATGACCCCAGTGATATGTTTATGGGCGTCGCCCAGATACTTCATGTACTATGCTATTACCACGCCCCTTATTTGTAGCATTCTACCATTGCACCACCAGGTGCAGGTCGGACGAACAAAGATCCGTACCAACCGTGTAAAACACACGAAAAGGGAGCCACCCATCCTCCCAAAACACAGGCGCCACCCAACCTCCTAGTTAGCCACCACAGTCGTCGACGGGGGGAGGGAGGCAGCTTTCCTTGCTGGCTGTCACAAAGAGGCCATGACCGGACTACCGGCGGGGGGCGGGGGAGGGGGATTGTCACATTACAGACGTAGGTGTTAGTAATTCAGTTGCAGTTTGCCTTCATCTATTTAAGCAAGCTCAGATATATGGCAGGGTATACATCTGCAGCGAACTGGCGGTGGCGCGATGAGTCATCGCCTCGACGAGGAAAATCTGGCACTAGTTTCAACATGAAAAAAAAAACACTCAAATTGCGATTCTTTCCAAAATGGGACGGTCCGAGAAATATCAGCACTTCATATCCTACCTCCTCGTGTCCAACACCCTATAATTCACCCACAGCAACCCTTTTCCTTTTGATAATACTGAAAAGTGCCGAAAAAACGGCTATTTCTGCCTTATAACTCCCTTGTCTGAAACGTGGACATATCAGTGAAAGGTATATAATGACCACTTTTTGTGAAATCACTCCTATATCATTCATCATTTCTTCTGGAAAGACCTTCTAACTCGTTCCCGCTAAAGTTGAAAGGTATCGGAGCCGGCCTCTTAAAGGCAGCACCCACGAAAAACTTTGTCACTCAGTTTTCAGAGCGATCATGGGTTTCTGACTATGTGGAGCATGAATAATGTGATCAATTTTGTCATAACTCATGTTAAAATGGTTTTTGGATGCTCCCAATTTGCTGCATTATAGCAATTCGGCCGAGTTACGCTGGTGGAGTAGATCAAGGAAGTCGATGACGCTGCCTTGATTGTCAACGAATTTCTCGGCGCAACTAGATAATCGACTAATTTTCCAACTTTCCTAGAGGAGAAAAAGCACAATCAAAAGGGAAATAGAATGTTCATCATAGAGACATGCCTTAAGAAAAGAAACGAAACTTGTGATTAAGTGTAAAGAGCTAACGAACAGAAATTTAGTATATCATAATTGAAAATTTGAATGTTCTGGGAAAAAGAAGCGATCATACGGTCTAACAACAATTGAAAGATCGTAGATGGGGGAATCAGATCATCAATGTGAAATTTCTGGAAATGAGCATGGAAAACAAACTTTATTTTAGGAAAACTGAGTGACTGCGGCAGAAATCAGCTGATCCAGATCGCACCACATCTCACCCCGCGGATACCCGGATACCAAGTCTAACTTGTTAAATCTTGGGAACGCTGATGCCTTCGGCGGTGCAACTCGCGCAGAATTACTGGGACTATCGTCCAGACTCCAAAACATTCAAAAATTTGGACATGAAGGTTATCGTGGGTGCTGCCTTTAAGGACGGCTCCGGTTCTCGCTCTGCGCCCTCCTCCCTCATTGCTGTGTCTCGCTTTTGGCCGGAGCCAATGCACTGGTTTTGGCTCCACCCCCTCCTGCACAGCGCAAGACAGATTTTTACCCATCATATCATATACCGATCAATAGAGAATTTTTTCTATTTCACTATCATGTCCTGAACATCTCATCTGGTTTCATGTACGAAGAGAAACTCGTGGAAAACCTACTGTTTCTCGTTATTTCCGTCGGTCTCAAACACCTCAATTTAGTTCATATAAGACAATCACTAGAACATTTGCAGTTGGTTTGAGATTATATAGTTTTTCCTCCTCTTCTCCCATGGACCATCCCTTTTTTGATTCACTCTCTATTAATACTTTTATTAGTCATAGAACTACTTTCGTAACCTATAAGACATTCGTTCCGGCCGATTCACACTGCACACAAATTTATTACAATCTTTCATTAAATGTTTGTCAACATTTCCTAATAAGGATTTTCCCGTCCAATTTCAACTTTTCAGCTATCCTAGGGTACCCTTCACTCTATGGAAATTTCTGCTCACAGCCGTGTTATTCTTATTACTGGAAAGAAAATAACGCATAAAATCCTGCGCTGGCCCACAGTATATTCCAGCTGGAATCAGGCTTTTCCGCTCAGGACCATCCTGATGGAAAGCTGCGCGTCCTTTAAATGAAAAGTTGTGCGTCCTTTAAGTTTTTTTTGTAGTTTTCGATGCTCTCAGGCATATCGTTATCGACATCGATTTCTTTGGAGATGAGGAGTTCTGTATACTAGTTTTGTATACGTTATACTAACCGTGGAGTGTAGTACTCTTCGTTGCCGTCGTCGGCGACTTGATAGCGTTACCTATCGAGTGTGTAATCGCAGCGGCCCCCGATATCGTCGCCGTCGACAGCCACTGCGATTCGCTACGCTACACTCCACATGGAGCATAGCAATAACCTCATTGAATTATGCTTCAGGCTAGACGAGGAAATAGCTTGTCCCGTATGCGATTCGATTGGAAAAAGAAAGCAAATATACAATCATCATCTTAAATGTCACAACTTCACCAAAGACGATTAAATCTTTCCAAAGGAGCTTCTGAAGGAACAGAAAGAGAAGCGATCATCGAAGGAAGGGCCCTTCACCTGCCTCAAGTGCGAGCTCCAGCTTCATCTTTTTTGCAATCAAGAGACTCTGAAACGTTCACTTACGATGTCCGAGGGACATTGGAAACGTCATTAGAGAAAGAGAATTCATGCACTCACAATGCAACAAATGAACAACAGTAGCATGGATAAAGTGCTGAAGTGAGAAACATGTCATCGCTCCTCATCTCCGAAGAAATCAATCAAGTCGACAACGATACGCCTGAGAATATCGAAAACTACTAAAGAACTTAAAGGACGCACAACTTTTCATTTAAAGGACGCGCAGCCTTCCATCAGGGTGGTCCTGAGTGGAAAAGCCTAGTTCTAGCTGAGATACACTGTAGGCCAACGCAGAATTTTATGCGTTATTTTCTTTCTACAGGGTGCGCGCGAATTATTGGCGCGCGGTTTTTTTTGAGCCCCAATTAGAAAAGATTGAGCGAATTCACAAGTCACGTCGTAAATATCCTTGCTTGAGCCATCTCTACCATAGGCAGCAGCTGGTTTCCCAAATGACCTCTTCCTGTGCCTACCCAGGCTTCAGGAAATTTCCTGGTCGAATCGCTGGTGACACGGGGTCGGCTACAGCTCCCTTCCTCTCAAGATTTTCTGAGGTAGGCTTCAGAAGACTCCAACCACCCATGCATGATATGTCACGACTTAGTCTCAGCTACTACGCGCTCGTCGTGGATCGGACCGCCAAATGATTACCATGGTCAAAACAGGCTTTCTATCTAACTGGCCATTCTTGCTATTTTTTGCGAACTCAGGACTGATACTCAGTAGTAATAACAAATATAGTGAATGTTTTGAAACCGTGGAAGACTCCCAATTCCATGGATAAAAAGTGGCTTTTGCAAACTCGTTCAGCCCCAGTTTACAAAGCAAAATTCATTCAAAAGTGCTTTCACGGGTGATTTCCTTGAATTTTCGCTCGTAGGGATCGTGTACGTCACACCCTTCGTTTGCATTCCTATGAGCTCCACTATATATATGTTAGTGAGTGAAGTCTGTACTATTAAATAGCTAGAAACAAACTGGTTGAAACCCGTTCCTGAAGAATCTTGAAAAAATCTTGTGAAATAATACCTGCGTGCCAAGGGTGGTTTGATCTAAAAGCTTCTCTAAGTCTTCACAGACCAGGAATGAGGTCACTCGACAATCTTGCTGTCGTTTACAGTAGATGTTGCCCCAACGAACATACCCACAGCATGGCCTTTGAATTCGCTCATGCACCGCTGATTGGGACATAAAAAACCACGCGCCAATAATTTGTGCGCACCCTGTAGTATTCCTATTTCTTTTAACCCCTCCGTTCAATTCAGTGCTTCAACTCGAATTTCGTAACCTATAAGTTATTAGTTCGGCCGACTCACACTGCACACACATTTATTACAATCTTTCATTAAATGTTTGTTAACATTTCCTAATAAGGATCTTTCTGTCCAACTTCCTCATATAGCCTTCTGTTGCTTTACCTTCCCCTCATTTCTTTCTTCTTCTCATTTCCTTCACCGTTTCCATTACCCAAAAAAAAACTAATTCTATTAATTGTTTTTTATCGGTCTCTTCCCCTTCGCTTAAGTGAAGGGCGTCTGCCGGACCCGTCCAAAATGAGGCGGGGGGAGCCTAGGCTCCGACTATCGCACCTATGCGTATCATTCATCACTGGATTCGCGAAATCGTTCAACTATCTCCCAACCAGTGCGGCTTCATATCCGGATGCGGCACTACCGATGCCATCCATGCTTCGCCTCAACATTAAGAAGACTGTGTATCTGATGAACATGAGTCCGGCACTATCAAAGTCGATGGCAGGGATCTCCTGCGAACCACTACTTTCGAATATCTCGGTTCAATAGTTAGTAAGCGTGGCCGCGGTGGAGAGCGGCTGTCTGGCCCATCACATGTTCAATACACAGTAGTAATAATATAGTTTTATCTCTTAATGCAGCAAGAGTAACAGACTTTATTATGAGGTTCAGCAGATGATTACTTGACGAAGTCGGGGGGATTAATGGCCGATTCTGGAAGGGGTCCTGCAGGCGCACTGCCTGGTCGTGGTTGGCGATGGGGATCTCGGGGCTCACGACCGGTCTCGAGCCCGGTCGATAGGCTTCTCTCTGCATGCTCGCCGAAGTTGCCACGTCCTTAAATAGGGTGAATCATTCTATCGAACGATCAGATTCCTACAGTTTAAAGTGCCTAGATCTTTCCTATGAGAAACCGAAGCATGGGAAATCTCTCCTGCTTACACCTCCCCCCTTTACTTTAAGTCCGTCCCGGACTTCGAGCAAAAGATAGGAAAACCCACCGCTCTCTTATGACGTTCAAACATCATGAAAATACCGCTCGAGTGTGTCGGTGTGACAATGGCATGGAGCGAGGTGGCCCATTCGATAACACGGCGCCAAAAGGGTACTGCTGCAAGCGAGGGTACGTGGCCTAGAATGAATTGGCCTTGGCGACAACGAGATAGTGCTACATTCATCCTACGATACTCGTCCAGGAAATCGGCCGACTCGGGGGTGAAATGGGTCTTAGTTGTCAAAAGAAGGACAATTTCCTTTTCGCGGCCCTGAACGGAATCGACGGTGTAGATCTCGATGCCGTAATCCAACGTAGCTTGCTCGACTCGGCGGAACTGCTCGCGGTAGAATGTGATGACGCAGATATGCCGCGATGAGATGCCTCTACCCCTCAACAACTCGATCAGCTTGATACATGCGTCGACCTCGGCGGGGGTGAAGTGCGACATGTTCTGGGCGCAAGAAGATTGACCGTCCACGTTGACGAGCATAAACGGTATCGCAGGAGCCGGAAACTCCATCGCACGTGTGAGCATTGGTCTTTCCAAGGCAGTAATCGCGCTTACCAGAGTGCCGTCATAAGCTACTCGGTTGGGTAGTTCACTGAGGGCAGGATGAGCCCTATAGGTGCGAAGCGAGAGATGCGACTGGAACAGCTCGCGCGGAACGGAGAACCGACATGACGCTTCGCGCGCCGTAGACTGCCGCGTGCGATTCGCGAGGGCATTTAGCGTGGGGCTCGAGTTGGTGAACATCCCCAAGATAGATCTGGCGGATTTTCGGAAGCCGATTGCTAATGGCCGTGAGAGCTTTTCAGGGATTTGGGAGGCTTCGTCCCCAATCAGGATGGTGAATTTGTCGCCGTATGCTTTGAAGGCTCCATCAGGCGTGCCTATCGTATTCATGAGCGAAGCCGTCGTTAGGCAGAGGATGTTTGGTGGGCGCAAGATGAACATCAACCGCGATCATTTTCTCGGGGGTGTGTCGTGCACAGGTGTTTGTCTAGTAGTACACGGTTTCTACCTACTTAGCTGTGTTGACAACGAGTTAGGCCAATAGTTTTATTATGAACACAAGGGACTCGACAAGCCTGTGCAGGATGAGGGTCTAGGCCTCCCGCTGGCTCACCTTGTGCTGCCACTTAGAGTTCGATACCGAACTCTCTTAGTCGCCAAATGCACCATACCCACCCATTCACTCTCATTTATAGTCACTGCCATCATTATCAACGCAACTTCAAGCGTAAACATTTATTATATTTATCACACTTATACACAACATGTCCCCCCTCGCACCTTAAGCAGCTCCACTCTGCTTAATAAGGTCGGGAATAACTGAGCGAACTGTATGTGCTGTTCCGTTCTTGATTATTATGGCAGTTTCCTCTATGATAGGAAGTTGAGTGATGGTGGTATGTCTTGCCTCGGTCTCTGTCGATATCGCCATGCGATCCTCTTCTGAATCTCATCGGGTATTCGTAGAAATGTGCCTTTGCTGTCATTCGCTTCCCGTGGAAATTCCTGTCGTAGTAGTTCTTGTTGTTTCTCCGCAGACTGTCTCTGCGGCGGAAAGGCGGCAACTGATACTGGCTAGCGAAGCGCGCTCTCGTGGTCTCCCAGAATCTTTTCGCTATTGAAAGTGTATAGTGCTGCATGCCTTCACTTTTCGCATCCATGACTGTCGCATACGAGTCGCTTTCCGTCACCTGGCCCAAGTTTGTTGGAAGGTGGCATTTCAGTTTCTGCCTGAGGTGGGGTCTTCGGCGTACGGTTTCTTCAAACAGCTCTCGCAGGCTATCCATAGCGTGACGCCATTCACGGTCTCCTTGTGGACCTGGTAAGGCAATCAGTTCGGCTCCGAAGCTGACTGCTCTTAACATATGAAGCCATGCCGTGCTCCATCGCTGTGGTGCAGCGTATTCAGTTGGGCTGAACAGGAAAACAGCAGATACTTCGCCTGTTAGCCATTCTTCCTCAATGTCGTCAGGCCAGTGGTACACTTTGACCACAGCAGAACCTGTACGGATGCACTCAGTAGCATTTTCGAATCCACTGGGAAGAAGTATCAGCGCTTTTGCTTGAGGGATACTCCTCAGCATATTCTCATTCCACGGGTTCATGCCGGCAAATTCAACGGCACGTTCATATAGCAAGGCCATGTTGTAAGGGTCTTCATCGGAACGTGGCGGATGGATTGGTACCGGTTCAGAGTTGTACTTCACCGAGGCCAGTGATACATGGATACATTTTTTGTTATAGAATGCCATCGCGATACCGAGTCCAACAACGGAGAGATGATCGAAGTTGTTATCAAGCATTCTGGCCACTCTCCATGATTCCGGTACATGGCTCATCCGCATTATAGAAATCAGGCGACCGAGCTCGTATGGTGTTTCAAATGTGAGCGCTCCTAGCGGGGTTTCGGCCACAACTGACTGGATCGGTACGGCTACAGAACAAATGATTGAATTTTCTCCATGCTTCATCTCCCCTGGACATCTCCACTCGATAGAATTGACGTCGTCTGCCATTGCTCGTTTGTTTCTGAAAAAAGAATCTGGTTTTATGATCATTTTGCACAATGCTTTGTTGAAAGCCTTGCCACGTGATTTTTGTTTACGCTTAGTTTTGGTTTTTACGGGCTCATCGTTTATTTCTCTTGGGACTTTAACCAAGTGATCGAACTGTATTTCGAGCGGCTCCTCGTTTGCACCGATCATTGTTATGGTTGCCGAATTATCTGTTGTTTCTAGAATACGGTAAGGACCTGACCAGTCCACTGTCAGTTTAGGATGAGAAGATTTCTTTTTTTCTGTAGGGGCCTTTGCGTATACTCTGTCTCCTACTCGAAATATTGCGCATCTTTGGGTTCCTTTTACTCGATCGTAGTACGCTTTCATTTCACTACGGTATTTTTCGTTATTTTCTACGACGAACTCTCGAGCTAACTTTAAACCGCAAAGCAAATTGACTTTGTAGGTGTCGTAGTCAGTGGTGTATGGGGATAGTTGTTCCGGTGGAATTACGGCAGATGGGTGTTTAGGATCCCAGCCATAAAGCAAAAAATGTGGACTCTCTCCTGTAGCACGATGTTGTGCTGTATTGTACGCATAAACATTTGGTGGTAGTAGGCGATCCCACGTGGTTGGAACAACTGTTTTCTTCTGCAGCATTCGAACAATGGTGTTATTCACTCGCTCGGTAACCCCATTTTCTCTCGGGCAATACCCTTTTGTGAACTTTTGTTCTATCCCCATGATCTCACACAACGCTTTCATTATTGAGTTTTCAAACTCACTCCCTCTATCTGAAAGCAGTGTCTTTGGCCATCGGCCGTTCATGCATACCCAGTTGCTAAAAATGACCTCAGCTATGGTTTCTGCTTTCTTGTCCGGTATTGAATATGCACCTAAGTACTTGGTGAAGTGGTCGACTACAGTCAGTATGTAGCGATTGCCTCTTTCCGTCAATCCCATCTCAAGAACGTCAACGCCAATTATCTCAAATGGTCTCCTTGTCACGATGGGTTTCAAGGGTGGTGTATTTTTGGTTCTGGCATTTGTCAGAAAGCAACTTCGACATTCTCGACACCATTTTGTAAGGTCTTGCCTCATTCCCGGCCAAAACACAACTTTTCTAAGTTGGGCATACATTTTTCTTGAGTTGAAATGACCTCCCATGATTCTGTGGTGGTATTCGTTGAAAATGTCTCTCCTTTTGGAGTTTGGAGCAACATCAACGGTTGAACCATCTTCACAAATAAGTTTCAGCCTGTCGTTTTCTATGACAAAATCAGCTGTGCTCAGTATCCTGTCATGTCTTGGAAGTCTCACCTCTACATTATTCTGCTCATTAACTGCAGTAATGACAGGCTCAAAGATTGGGTCCATACATAGCTCACTTAGCCATGACCGTTCCTGTATTGCACATACCACCTTTTCTTCTTCAATGATGGCATTCGTGCTTTGTTCTGCGATGCCACGTGACAGTGCGTCAGCTACATTATTCGCTGTTCCTTCAATATGTTCGATGGTAATATCATAACGCTGAACTTCAAGAGCCCAACGTACCACACGTGGAGACACATTCGCTCTCTTAAAAAGTGATGTCAAAGGAGCGTGGTCCGTTTTCACGATTGTGGGTAACCCATAGATAAAATAGTGAAACTTCTTCAAGGCATAGACCACAGCTAATGCCTCCTGATCAGTGATATGGTAGTTTGTCTCTGCTTTCGTCAATGGTTTGGAAGCGAAGTAAAGGGGATGCAAAAAGCCATCATCTCCTTCTTGGGCGAGTACCGCTCCTACCCCTTCCCTGCTAGCATCAGTGTAAATGACAAAAGGACGAGATCCGTTGCGCGCTTTTTCAATATCAGACTGCGCAAGGACTGGTGCCTTCGACATAACGTCTTTCAATTTTTCAAAAGCATCATCATGTTCCGTGTTCCAACGGAACATAGCTTTGGGGCTCGTTAAGGCATATAGTGGTTTCGCGATCTCCGCAAACCTCAGCACAAATTTTCGGTAATATCCAGCCATCCCTAAAAAAGTTCTAAGTTGCGCCAAGTTTAACGGGCGTGGATAGTTTTTTATCTTTTCAATTTTTTCTGGGTCCGTCCGGACACCATCTCTGTCGACAACGTGGCCCAGAAACTGGATTGCAGGTTCAACTATTCTGCATTTTTGAGGTTTTATCTTGAGATTAGCACGTTGGAAAGCATCTAGTACTGCTCCAAGTACCTCTGTGTGCCTCTCTAAGGTTTCAGTTGCTATGAGTATGTCGTCGATGTACACCGCAACTTCAGGTCCAATGAGGTCACCAAGTACTCTTTCCATGAATCTTTGGAACACAGCAGGGGCTGTTGTGAGTCCAAAGCGCAGAACGCGAAATTGATATAATCCTGAAGTAGTTGTGAACGCACTGATTTCCTTCGCTCTTTTTGTAAGCGGAATCTGCCAGTAACCACTGGCCAAATCAAGAGAAGAAAACCATCTCTTCCCTCTAAGGTTTTGAAGGATCACATCTATCGACGGTAGGGGGTAGCTGTCTTTCTTGGTTATTTTGTTCACTTCGCGATAATCAACACATAGGCACAAAGATCCATCTTTCTTTGCTACTACTAGTACTATAGGGGAAGCCCAGGGCGAAGTACTTTCTTCTATAATATTTCTGTTCTTCAGATCCATGAGCATTTCACTCACTTGTCCTCTTAGACTAAGTGGCACAGGGCGAGTTTTTTGACGGATTGGCTCATGATTTTCAATCTCAACGTCGTGTTCAATTATGTGCGTTTGCGTTAGCTCCATATCGGTCAATGCAAACACATTTTGATATCTTTGAATGAGAGTTACCACCTCGTTGCTGAGCTCATTTTTACATCTGTTTTTCAAGAGTAGGTCTGTCAGTTTATCCACCCTTTCCTGCTCGGATGTAGGTTCCGGTCGAGTCATGGTTAACATATCTCCTGGAAGGTCAGCGGTGTCGGGATCGTACCATTTTCCCTCCTCCCATTCTCCGAGCGTCTTTCCTTTTTGGATTATCCATGACTCGTTCTCTGGATTAGCTACGCAGATTTTTGTTGCTCCATTTACTATTTTACATACGCCTGATGCGATCCGCTCCGAGTTTGACCAAAAGATTTGGTCTCTGTTCTTTGGAGACCCCTTGACGGTTATCGTTGCGATTCCGCCCGGCGGTATTAAAACACGCTCTGCAGCTGTTGCCAATGCTGGACATCGCTGCGTGTGATAATGGTTATTATCATTCTCACTCCTCTGCTTGCTATTTTGATCCGATAGGGTCACTCTGATATCAAGGAACTCCAATGCATTTGTTCCTAAAAGAAGTGTGCAATCGGCTGTCTTCTGAACATGCATCTGCACTTTTGCTTCTCCAGCACCTTGCACCTTGACAAGCGCAGCAATCACTCCTAAGAAGTGCATGGATTGACCTGACGCATCGATGACTTGTTGTATATTGATGTTGTCTTTGATTTCCACGAGCTGGTCAAAATCTACTCCTCTATTTTGTGCTCTTTTGAGTAGTCCTACAGGCATGATTGACAAAACTGAACCAGTATCAATCAAGGCTTTCGCATTAAGTCCTAGTACCTGGACGTTACACATGAAGGGTTTCCCATAAGCGGTTGTCAGAGGTCTTTCAGGTCTATAAGCAGTGCGCACGGAACCACACCAGTTTCTGACCCGTATGCCCGCTGACACTGTCTCCTGTTGATTCCCGAACTTCGCGGCTTGAACCTTGTGCTTTTCTATGATGGGGTTTTTCAGTTTCTTCCTGCAAGACGCAGCGTAATGCCCTTCTTTTCCGCATGAGAAGCACTTAGCGTTAGATTTTCCGCTGAAATTTTGCCGCTCTTTATCCGCAACAAGCTTTCTATGATGATCTGTCTCACTTCCGTAACGGTCTCTGTTATATCTTGAGCGCCTTATTGGGTCAATACCATCTTTTTGCGCGTCATGCGTTGATGTTTCTATAATTCTTTCCAGCCTCAACGCGACAGCTTTTACTGATTCAAATATTCTTCCTTTTGGAGAATCCAGTGCCGCAAGTAGATGGTAAGAATTTGGCCAATGCTTCATACACGAATATAGCATTGAACCCAGCTCGAAGTCCCGATCCTGGTCTGGATGAGCTTTACTGGAGATTCTCTCCATACGGCAGCAGAAATCAGATACCGATTCATCCGTTCGTTTTGAAAGTGTCTTCCAGTTTTCAATTGCTTTCAACCTTTCACACGGATTTTCCCGTGAAGACCGAAGTGCATCAACGATGCCGTTGAAGCTACCGTGCTTTATTCGACTTGGTAGGTTTTCAACGAGTGTCCTTGCGGAACCTTCTAAGTGGTTTATGAGGATATCCCTACGCTCGCTGTCTGACCAGATTGTACTCGGGAACTTTACATTGAATGAACGTAGGAAATGGTCAAAAGAGTTCTTGTTATTGTATTTGATAACTTCACCCGTGGTTTGCGCTTTTAGTACCTCTTTCATTATTTCAAACATTTTGTCGGTGGTGTGCGGTTGTCTACTACTTTCAAAAGAAATGCTCTCACCCGCTTCCGTACTGATAATAGACCGCCGACAGGATACGTCTGACCACTCGTCCGACCTCAGATTCCGAAGCTTGGTTCTGCTCAACTCTTTGGTCTGATGGTGGGTGTTCACGTTATTCATTGATTCCAGGTGCTGTTTTGTGTCAAGCCACTCAACCTGGCTCGTCTCACCTGTGGTTATACCTGGGAAAGACTCCATCAGCATCATTGGCTTGGTTGCTTTCTCGCAACTAGAAGTCTTCTTGAGTTTCTGTATCTCTTCCTGCAATGAGATGGTTTCCTTGACTAGTTCCCGAATTTTTGCATCTTTTCTCTCTAGGATGTTTAGGAACTCAGAAGGTTTGCACTGTAAATACTCTTCCAGCTGTTTGATGATAGCTGTGGTTTCACCAAAGCGCAAAAGAGTTTGCCTAAGCTCAGCAGGTGTTACGCCCAAACCGCGAACAAATTGCCATTGTTCCTCTGTGCTGGCTAATACTGCCAAAATTTTGCTACGTGCGTGTTCGGTCGCGCCTCTCACAGTGCGCAGTATGACCTCACGCTTAGTTTGTGCAATGTTCCGGATTTGGTCATCGAGTGCTTCTGCACATTTCCTCTCGATCTGTTCGAGAGTGATGATCCAATCCTTTTCATGTCATCTTTACTCACCGAAGTTTGGTGGTCGCCCATGTCCATTGTTTCTTCACAGATAGACATGCTAGATGACGGTTCACTGAAACGAGGTGTTGCCACACTCCTTGTCAAAGCTGTAGGTTGGTCTTCGGCCCCCATGTCGTGCACAGGTGTTTGTCTAGTAGTACACGGTTTCTACCTACCTAGCTGTGTTGACAACGAGTTAGGCCAATAGTTTTATTATGAACACAAGGGACTCGACAAGCCTGTGCAGGATGAGGGTCTAGGCCTACCGCTGGCTCACCTTGTGCTGCCACTTAGAGTTCGATACCGAACTCTCTTAGTCGCCAAATGCACCATACCCACCCATTCACTCTCATTTATAGTCACTGCCATCATTATCAACGCAACTTCAAGCGTAAACATTTATTATATTTATCACACTTATACACAACAGGTGCGTGAAACATTGCGCTCCGCGATCGCATATTCCTCTTTCTCCTCATCGGTGAGATACAGCGCCAACTCTGGGTTTTCGATGTACCTTTCCAGGATTCGTCGACCAATAGTGAATTTGTTGCACACTTCTATGGCTTCGGGTGATAATCGATTAGTGTACGTCTCGTACAGTGATATGAGGATCTTGTTCATATCGACGTTCGTGGGGGCCGTATTCTCTAGAACAGCCATGTCCGAGACGTAGCGCTGGACGCGCAGATGCTGGTAAGCATCGAGCTTTAATATGGTTTGGGCAAACTGGGCAACCGCTGCGTTTGGGCTGGCTGTGACCAGCACGATGTCACCGCTGTCAGCTAGTTGGGCTGCGATGACGGCTCCGACAAGGGTTTTACCGGTACCAAAGGCCGCTTGAATGGCGGCGATTGGAAACTGACTAGTGCCAAGCGCCACCGCTTTGCGTTGTTCTGCCGAGAAGGTGACGAAGATGTTGTTGACGTTCTTCTTCTGAAACGTCGGCCTCTGAGAGGTCGATTTTAGAGAGAAAAGAACTGTGTTGGTTGTCGGGGCGCACCGCCACATTGCCTACTAATGGGGAAATGCTAGGAGCAAGACGGAGACTCTGCCAAAGTACCTTCAGCGCCTTCTGTGATTCTCACTGCCGACGATATTTGTTGACCTTTGTAGAGGACCTCAGATCTACAGGTTGGGTTAGAGATTAGTAACCGAGTGGCGCCGGCATTGAATACGGCGGGGGTGACTATTAGTGAGCGTTCTGCTAGCTGGCCTGGCTCTGAGGTCAAGACCAACAGAGAATCATCGGTGACCTCGGAATAGCAGGGAACGAATGTCTCTGAAGAAGGAGTTAGAACCGTAGTCTTGGCGACTCGGATCGCTACGGGGTCTGAAGGAAGAACTTCCTCGTCACCCGGGACGGTACACAAGATGTGCACCTGCTGATCAGCCATGTAAAAGGTTCGATTTTTATAGTTTATGCTCCAAGGGGGTAGACGGCTGAGAAGGTCGTTCCCTAGAATGATGTTATAAGCTTCGACTTCGCTAGGTACACAAGCAGTTTCTGTGAAATATACCGGCTGGTGAAGCGTAAACGAGCCGATCTCGAATCGTAATCGGGCGCAACCGATAATTTTGTCTGGCACCCCTGCCATACCCACGGCGCAAGTTATGTCCGTATCTGCTAAGGCGAATACTCCCAACAGCGGAGCTGTAGCTTTGGATGTTATCGAAATTGTTGCTCTCATGTCCACCAGAGCTAGGACCTGAATGCCATTCACCCTGATGGGGATCTGAGCAACGAAAAATTGCTCGCTGTTAGCGATAGCCAATACCTTCACCGGACTGAGTGAGGTGCGCGGTGGCCAAACGTTTGTGGTGTCAATCTCTACGCGAGCGACCTCGATCGACTCCGCTTCTTGGATTGATGGTGACACCCAGGGAAGTGGGGATGCCATGATCGGAAGAGGAATTTCCTCAATACCGTGGCGCTGCTGGGAACGAAACAGAGCTTGGATTCGGGGCAACCACCCAGGGTAAACAATGTTACAGTATACCACTACCGCAACCTTCAGTAGCCCTACCGTGATTGAGGCACAGCACACAGTTACCCATGCGTCGTAGAGTGTCCAAGTTCCAAACCACTGAGGCCACAAGGAAGAGATGTTGGTGTCGGTTTCCGATGATGGTGAATGAGGAAACAAGGCAGTATGATGTGTGATCTGAAGGATGTGGTTCTGGTCTACCGTGGATCAGAGTTCGCTGAGTTGATGGTCCTGAGTCAGTTCACTCAGATTTGCCAGTACTAAATTATGAAAAATGGTGAGGGGTAGCGCGAGAGCTGACGAATTAATGGAATTAAGTAGACCAATGGAATGAACGATGTCTACTGGCGATGTTTCTCCCGTGATCGAGTCGAAGCGCTGATGGCCTCTTGATATGGGAAGGTAGAAGTAACGCGCCGATGCACAATCTTGGAGAGACGCCTCATTTGATAGGACGTTTGTGGTGGGGTCGATGAACATGTGCAGCTTTGGTCTACTGGACAAAGACAACTCCACCTTAGGTTTGGAATAGTATGTACCATTATACACCAGTAGCCGGTAGTTTTTCGGCGGGATAGGCATGCAGCGATGGACCTGCACGAGGTCATTCCCTAAGTGGGATGCTGCCAGGTCATGATGATCTAGCAGATTTCTTATAGTGAATGTAGGATTGGCAGCAAGAGAGGTATGCAAAGATAGCGCCAAAAGGTTAGTTCTATCGCATAGGGCTGAGAGTGCATGGCGAAACAGTGCGGATACCGCCATTTGGACTGTATCTTCCACAGGTAGGAGCTGCGCTGCTAGCTGATTGGAGGTGATGATACCTACCGCAGGGTCAGCAGCGCGAAGGTACCTGTGCATGGTCATTAGAGCATATCCTTGGTCCGTAATTATCAACTCGTTACCGCAGTCACGGATTCTATCGCTGTTGTCATGCCAGGACAGGGCAAATTCCTTAGAATCACTTACCCAAATGTCTCCAAGTAAGTGTCCCATCATCTTAGTCACTGGGATGTACTGGCAGGCTTCATCCTTGTGAGGAGTCCACGTTAACATGGATCCGTCACGCATTGTGCAGCTACCAGATGGATATGTGCACTGGCGTAGGTCACCTGCCGGCGAATCGGGGTACTCGGAACCGTGACGCATGTGAATGACTGTGCTAACAAGGTAGCAATTGGACACGGACAGACGGTGTTCAACACAGCAGGCGAAGGGTGCCGAAGGCCATTCGAATTTGCGCTCATTAGAGGTAGCCCAGGTGTCTTCAACCGCAGTCATGCTACCATGATCGCATTTATGATGCTGTATCATACGTTTACATGCTTCAAATGAAACCACCTCGTACCTCTCAGAATGTTTTTCAGTGCGCGCCCCAAAGGAGTTAACCGAATAGGTGATTCTATGCGTAACTATCCTACAGAGGTAAGCTGGTGTATCGTATCTCTGGGTGTTAGGACGAAAGATGTGGACTGATATTACTTTTGGGGAAACGTCAACGCGCGGGATGATTCGAGAGCAATTATAAGATATCGGTATACGAGCGACTACATCAGAAGGGTCTCGTGGACATAGCCATGCCGGAGAAAGAGCGGCGTTGGCTGGAGTGCAAAAAGAAAGAGACGTAATGCAAGGCAGAAGTAAACGGATCTCAGGGATCCTACGAGATCAGCTTGATCACCTTGACTCCCGTTGATCTTCGGGTATACTGAGCGGGCGCCAGCAATCCTTCCATTTGTCCCTCTCGCGAGCCAGAGTTGTCCAGTGGATTCTGTCCGTTCGAGGGACACGGAGAGCATCGTATCTATCCTTGAAGGACTTCGTGAAGAAGTCTGACCATCGGGTCGGTGGTCTTCCTGTCGTGCGCTTAACGTCCCGTGGAGTCCAGTCGCTGACGGCTCTTGTCCAACGGTTGTCGTTAAAACGCATCACGTGCCCGGCCCACCTAACCTTACTCAACTTGGCGTAAGCGGCAGCGTCCCTGATCTTCGATTGTTGACGGAGGGTGGAGCTCCGTATTCCAGCCCTCACTTGCGTGAGGCGGGTTATTCCTAGCATCACCCTCTCGATGGAGCGTTCGACGACGCTAACCGCATTCTCATCCTGCTTGCGCAACGCCCAGGTTTCTGAGGCGTAGGTCAAAGCAGGGAGAACGGTTGTGTTGAAGAGGTGGGCACGGAGCCTGGTGTTCTTCGTCTTCTTCACTACGTCCTCGATGCTCTTGTAAGCTCCCCAAGCCGCTCGTTTCCTCCTGCCCAGCTCTGGAGCGAGGTCGTTCATCATATTGACTTCCCGACCTAGGTATACGTAGCTGGAGCATTCGGATATGGTCGTTCCGTTGAGCGAGAATGGGGCATCCGGGACCCATCCGTTCTTCATGAACATCGTCTTCGTCAGATTCAGCTGGAGACCAACCTTTCCACACGCGTCCTCGAAGTCGGCCAGCATCTGTTCCGCTTCGCTGATGGTTGGTGTTATAAGAACGATGTCGTCAGCGAAGCGAAGATGACTAAGTCGCCGGCCATCAACTTGCACTCCCATGCTATCCCATTCCAGTTTCCGCATGACGTCTTCAAGAGTGGCGCTGAATAGTTTTGGCGACACGGTATCGCCTTGCCGAACCCCTCTCTTGACGTCGATGATGATGTCGTCGTAGAATGGAGAAATCCTGGTCGTGAAGTTGCTGTAGAGCTCACGAAATACCTTGATGTATTGAGTAGGTATGCCCTGGTTGCCCAGGGCTTCCAACACCGCTTCCGTCTCAACAGAGTCGAAGGCTTTCTTCAAATCGATGAACGTGAGACAGAGGGGCATCTTATACTCTCGCGATACTTCGATGAGTCTAGTGACGGTGTGTATGTGGTCGATCGTACTGAATCCTTTTCGAAACCCTGCTTGCTCGCACGGCTGTCCCTCGTCTAGCGTCCTTTCGATCCTATTGAGGATCACTCGCGTGAAAAGCTTGTAGACGACGGACAGTAGGCAGATGGGGCGATAATTGCCAATATCCTGCGGGTCTCCCTTCTTGTACAGCAACACGGTCCTGCTGGTCTTCCACTGGTTAGGTACCTTGCACTCCGACAGGTACCGCGTGAAAAGCCTAGCCAAGGTGGTAATGAGAATTGGCGGTAGGTTCTTCAGATGTTCCGGTCGAATCCTGTCGGGGCCCGGTGCTGTACGATTCTTCACCGACTTGATGGCATGTCGGATTTCGGAAGGGAGAACCGATGGGACAACATATCCGTCCTCCCTAAGGTGACATTGAGGGAGGTGGACGTGGCTATCGAAGAGATCCGAGTAGAAGTCGTAGATGATTTTCTCCATTACCCGTCTTGATGAAGAAATTGTTCCGTCTGGGCGCCGGAGGGCGGACATCTTGGTCTTGCGATTGGCGAAGTTTCGGCGGGCGCAGCGAATGCTTTTCCCTGCCTCTGCGGCTTCCGCCAACACTGCTGCTCGTCTCTCCTTGAGGTCTTCTTTTATCGCTTCTCTGCACCGTTTTGCGAGCTCGGACGTTAGCTGGTAGTTGCCTGCGGCTCTCGCGGCTCCACGCTGGCGTATGAGCTCGAGGGTCTCGTAAGACAATCGTCTCTTGGTGACTCTTAAACCCTCAGCACTCTTGACGCTGTCGCGGAGATGCTGTACAAGCCGATCGTACTCTTCGCCGATGTTGTCGACAACCGCATCTTCCCAAAAGCCGGCTAGCGTAGTGAAAAGATCCCAATTGATGACGGGTTTGGGACTCCTTCTCTTAAACTTCACGGCTTTCTCTCCTTTGCGTGAAAAGAAGAATCTTGCACGAAGGAGGCGATGGTCGGATCCGGTGTAGAACTTTGGTACAACACCGACGTCGGTCAGGCAGAACCTTCGATTGACGATGATGTGGTCAATTTCATTATGGTACTCTCCACCGGGTGACTCCCACGTCCAGCGTAGGGAGGTTGGCTTCTGAAATTGAGAGTTACCATGGATGGTCTTCGTCGTCATGATGAATTCAGACAGCCTCTCTCCCTGTTCGTTCCACTGCAGGCCGTGGGTACCGATGTGAAGTTCCTCAGGCGTTCTCCTAGGACCAATCTTGGCGTTGAAATCGCCAACGATGATCTTGTAGAATGTGTGGTCTTCCCTGTAGAACTTCTCCAAGTCCATATAGAAGGCCTCAATATCCTCTTCGTCGTAGCTGGATGTTGGAGCGTAGGCGACGAAGATTGTCAAGGCCGGTATTGATCCACATCTTCTCAACCGCAAACGTCCGATTCGGGTTGTTAGCTGTTCGAATGAGTCGATGTTCATGACCAAGTTCGTGTTGACGAGGACACCGACTCCACCAACTCCTCTACTGTCGCAGGTTCCAAGGAACAGCTCTTCTCCAGTGTCGAAGGTGGCATTCAGTGGTCGGTGTCTCCTCGTCTCGGTCAGTCCGATGACGTCGTACCTGATCTTCCTGGCTTGCATCTTCAAATCCTCGATGGAAGCTTCCGATGCAAGCGTGCGTGCGTTGAAGGTACAGACCGTCATCATAGTCCTTCTGGTTTTAGGCAGCCTGGATAACCCCTCGGACCTCGTCCTCACTGGCGCTGCCGTACCTATTATTGCTGTGTCGAGCTTGAAGAATTTTAAGCCCACAGGAGATAGCTTGCTGGGCTCTATTCCCCCGTGGGAGGCTGGACTGTGATTTCACCGGGAAGTTAGCCGGGCTTCCCGGGAGTGGACGATGGAGCTTATTTGTTGGAGGCGACTCCGAACCGCCTCCCTTGTACCTCCCAGTCACTTGAATGCAGGGCTTTTGGTCGGATAGATGTGCAGGATACAATCTGCAGACACGCAGTCACACCCATGCACGCATGCATGAACATGCCCACGCGCTGACAGAAGGTATAGATCGTTCCGACACTGCAGAAACAGGGAGTCCATCCCCTGAATCCACCCGCGTCTCAGGGCAGGCACAAGGTCGCGTTTGGTCCGCGATTAGCCCCCTATCCGCCACCTGGGGACGCGCCACGTAGCCTCGCGACTAACCGGCTGGGATCCCTCGTGTGAGGGAGATCCGTGGATCCTACGAGATACTGACAAGGAATTCGAGGCTGGACGGCCAAAAGTAGAGTTTGCTAACTCTTCGTTTCGTTTCGCAAGAGCCGAAATCCAGGCGTTGGACTGTTCAAGAGCGTTCTGATTCTCACGTAAAAATACGGACAGAGATTTAATCTGTTCACGAGCCTGCAAAAGTTCGGAGGAAGGCTCAGCAGCATAATGCATCACATTAGGAGATGAGAATGAACGAGAAGGTCCCTTATATGGTGAGGCTGACCTAGGAGTATAACGTCGCGTACCTGACTCGAACGTTCTAACCCGAGGTGAAGGACATTGACAAGCCTGATGACCAATTCCTCCGCAGTTGTAGCAGTTAGATTGGCTAGGAATAGGACGTTGGTTGAGAATACCATGACCTCGCCCATAGTCTCGGCCATAGTCTCGTCCTCTCTGTGGCGTTGCTGCCTGAAAACGCTAATTGGGACCACCCGAATTACCACTTCTATATCTTTGATCATCGAAGTTTCGATACGTCGACTGCGGAGCAGCCAACTTTACCTCTATAGTTCTCGAGAGACCAGCTGGATTGATGAGTCGGTCAGCTGTGGCTTCTGCCAGGAGTTGTTCCACCATCAGGGCCTTAGCTACTGCCTGCTCGAAGGTACCTGGATTGTCCAATTTAACGTAGTACCGGATATCTGGTCGTAGCCTGGCCACAAACTCTTCTAATACCCGTTCCTTCTGGCTGGCTGGGTCTTGTCCTGTGGTGGCTGCTCGTACCAGGTTCAGTAACCTGTTCGCGAAGGTTGCCGATGACTCTCCTGGATGCTGTTGGCAGGTTGAGAGGGATTGTCTCGCCATGTACCGATGCTGAGGTCCTTCGAAGAATCGCTTCAGATGGGATACAACAGCGTCGTAGTTAGATCGATCTTCTTCATCGAGTTCCTCGACCTTTTCCCTAGCGACTCCTTCGAGGTAACAAATAAGGAAATTCGCCTTTTGTTGGGAGGTCATAGCTGAAGACCTAACCCTAATTATATCTTCCAGCCGACGCAATCACAGGGAGAACTGGGAGGTGTCTTCCCCTGAGCCAGTAAAAGGAACTATCTTTGGTGTCGGCCCATCCGGGCTATAGGTAGCTATCATCGGTAGCGAGTCAATCCTACTGCCTACGGCACTAAAGGATTCATTCAGTTTACTAAGTAATTGCGCATTACCTCCGTTGATCTTCCTCGCCAGGTTCGTAGTGGCGGTCCTTGCATCGTTCCATACCTCCGTGATGGCCATCGCCGTTGCGTCTCGGAGCGTCTTTGCATCTCTGCCGTGGACTGTGGCGTCATCGTTCATCTCCTGTAAGGTACGGACCAACCGTTCTGTACCGGTGGTCATTGATACTGAGCTTGGTGTCGGGGCAACCGCCCTAGATTCATTTGAGGCTGTCCTCGAACTGGTTACGGGAGGACCCATCGGCAGACTGAAATGTATACTTACCAGGATCAGTAGCTGACCTCAGTAGGGTATCATGTGAAGAAAGATGGCCTGCTACTCTCTTACGTGTTTTCATTGCCGGAGTGGTGATCGCCCGCGATCGCGATGTTCCTGCGCTCACCCCCCGCGATCACGATGTTCCTGCGCTCACCTCAGCCTGAAATGTCCTGAATCGCACATGAGGAGATTCCCAGAAGCAGAAACTCACCTGGTCCCCGCCTTCTGCGTCCGCTTGTGGAGATGGAATTTCTACTTCACGTATCTTTGTTCCTTTTGTAGCAATCGCTCGTGACAGCGATAGCGAGTACGCTGCGAAATAATGTCCCGCGAATGAAGAGAGCTAGCTAACCGTTGTTCATTATATACCATGTTCTCCTCAGGGGCGAGAAAAGAATTTATCGATGAACTATGAGATGTTTTGATTCAAATCATTCACTCTCTTAGCGGAAGCTTTGAAACTCTTGAACTTTCTCAGAGTATTGTAGAAGCGCGCGCGAAAGGAATGCTATGTTTTTAAATTTAAATTCTTGGATGCTCGCGGCGATCTCGCGAAGTTTGAATGGTTTCCCACGGTACTGCAAGCTTGCACTCTTATCGCAATCTTGATCTAAAGCTGATTTCGTGTCGGGGACGACTTGATCGGCATGTAAGCTTTATGAAAAAGCATGTCCGCGAGTGCACGATGAGGTCAAAATGATAGAAAAGCCACTTTCCTTTGTCCATTTCAGAAGGGATGACTCATAACTTGGCAGAAAGGGCAACTCTCGAGATGATCAACACTTTGAATTTCAACAAGGATTCGTGGGAACCTTTACCTGAAATTACCTAACTGCCCGCTCAATACTTATATTATTACCCCTATTTCACGATTTATCGCCCGTAACGGATATGCCGCAATGAGTCACGCCGACTCCTCACCAACAAGAGGTGCTGAGAATGTTGGACGGCGGATGGCGCAACACGCGTGTCCTCTGTTGACGCGCGTGCCCATGCGGGTTCAAATCCCGCCGGGGCCCGTGGCTTTGCAAACTGGTGTAGTAGCAATACTGCACCGGAGACCGTTGCACTGCCCTCAAGTAAATCAATGCAAAGCTGGGTACGCGCCAGTCCGTCGTCTCTTTAGGGTGGTCTCTGTCCCCTCCGTGAGAAGGGGGCCCTCTCGTCACCCGACCAGTAGGGGGACGAGGGGGTCCTCGCGATTCGAAAACAAAGGCGGTTTTGGTAAACATAACAGGAACTGGGCTTGGTACTGGGCCGATCCGGCCAAATCGATCGATCATCAGGAATGAAATAAATACCTATCCGCGGTTTTCAACTTACTTCACTTCTTCAATTTACTCTTCACAATTCAACTTCAACAGGTCCGGACCATACTCCTCGCGGCGCTCCACAATGACTTCAACGCTTCGACTGCTTCACTGCTACTTATCCATGATGACAACTTCAGCTTGGCTGCACTAATGGGGTCCCCAACTCAACTGCTCAACTGCTCAATTACTCAACTGCACCGCATTTACCTCAAATCAAGCCCTACCTTGGCTTCTTCGCGCGGAATCACTGGCCTCTGGCCCACAAGAAACAAACATCGACGTCGGACCGACCGGTCTTTTCTGCGGTTTATACCCACGCCGGGTCCCGGGAAAAAGAGCACCGCAAACACTACTTTTTGGAAACTAAAGATTTTTTTTGTTTTTTTTTTAATTTTTGACTTTTGTAGTGTTTGCGGGGAGAGCCTGGAGCCAACTTTGTTTTGAGCTCCTCTCAAAGTCGACGGCGGAGCGGCCGTCTCCGTCGCAGACTTTCTTCCTAAGGGGCATTATGAAAGAGATCTGCAAGACTCACCTGATCCATTCCAAGCGAGGGGTGAACCACTCGCTGCTACCAGTAAGCGTGGCCGCGGTGGAGAGCGGCTGTCTGGCCCATCACATTTTCAATACACAGTAGTAATAATATAGTTTTATCTTTTAATGCAGCAAGAGTAACAGACTTTATTATGAGGTTCAGCAAATGATTACTTGACGAAGTCGGGGGGATTAATGGCCGATTCTGGTAGGGGTCCTGCAGGCGCACCGCCTGGTCGTAGTTGGCGATGGGGATCTCGGGGCTCACGACCGGTCTTGAGCCCGGTCGACAGACTTCTCTCTGCATGCTCGCCGAAGTTGCCACGCCTTTAAATAGGGTGAATCATTCTATCGAACGATCAGATTCCTATAGTTTAAAGTGCCAAGATCTTTCCTATGAGAAACCAAAGCATGGGGAATCTCCCCTGCTTACAAGTTTCATCAGACGGTAATCTTGCTCATGAGATCATCGCACGCGTCAGCGCTGCATGGCTGAAGTGGCGCTCACTGACTGGTGTGCTGTGCGACAAGGACATCAAAGACCGCCTCAAGTCGAAGATCTACCGGGCAGCGGTACGCCCGCTCGCGCTCTATGGTGCTGAATGCTGGCGTGTCACAAAGGAAATGGAAGCCGAATCAGCGTCATGGAGATGATTACGCAACTAGATCGCATATGCAATCAGGAAACCGGGACATACGGCAGCGATTTGGGTAGCTGCGATAGCCGACAAGCTCCGTGAGGCGCGCCTGCGATGGTTTGGTCACGCTGTCTGTGCCGATGGCGACAAATTCTCTAGGATTGGTTTCGATGTAGACGTGCCAGGAAAGCGATCATAAGGACGACCTAAACAACGATGTCTTGACACTCTGCACGCCGATCTCAAGCTGGCTAGGATCCATCCCGATCAGGCGCAGGACAGGGCAATGTGGCGTCAAAGGATCAACAAAGCGGACCCCACTACGAAACGGAAAAACGCTGAAGAAGAAGTTCGCGAGTAGAAGAATTTTTGGGTTGGGTGCAAAGTTTTGACGCGCAATGTATAAAATCCGTGAAACTACTACACAGTATCACTTAGGGATAAACCTTTGACTTTGCTTCAAAGTTCTTCCTTTTGAAGCCCTAGACGTGGAGAAGTGCCGCTTAAGAATTCCTATACATAGGATCGAAAGGGGATCTTCATGGATCGAAAGGGCACCGTGATGGATGTATATGCGTTGTGGCGGAATGGAACACAGCAGACACCTTAATCCTTTGCCTGTGGAAAGAATGTGATACGCACAGCGTCCGAAGAGTGCTTCTCGGGGGAGTGCTTCCCAAGGACTACGCATTAGATAAGCGCACTCCACTGAGTCTGGTGGGGGGGGGGGAGGTTATTCGTATGGTTTCTCCACTGGATGTTTGATTAACATATAGAGATTTACATATGCGACGAAAAAAAAAATTGAAACTATGAATCTCCATACAATTTTCGATTGGAACAAAAAAAAAAAGAAACATGAGAACGAAAAAACGAATGTAAATCAGGGGAAACAAATAACGGCGAATGAAAACGTGATCATCATGACGATCACTAACTATGTGAGCGATCGCAAGTACATGGACGTAGAAATCTGGATGCGATACAGACTTTGTACAAATGTATAGAATGCATTATAAAGCAAATAATAACGGATTTACAAGCAATAACGCAAAAATTTTGCTGGAGTACGTGCACAGAATCAAAATTAATCTTGAAGATGATCTCACGAAGACTGTTATTCATATTGTACTGTTATTCCTACTATTCACAGACATCACAGACAAAAAAGTAACCACTCCACACTTCGCAAACCTGAAGTACTAGGTTATAATCTGACTTTAAAAAATGCGCAATCGAAGGCAGAGAAAGTAAGTACACTGTAAGAGGAAGAAAAAGGTGAAAATGGAGTTGGGGGGGGGGCACTGTTGTGAAGTCTAAGCCGTGGCTTAGGCTTAAACCCATGCTTTGGGGGGGGGGCATGTACCCTATGCTTGAAGGCAGCACTCACGGAAATTTTCACCTCCGAAGGGAGTCCCTCACAGTGTAGTCGACTGCTGGACAATCACAAGAGTAAATTGAACACAGCGAATAGAAGCCTACCTGCGAAGTTACTGCCGTGGACGCATCTGCCGCTGTGGACAAAAGGGGTTCCGCCGCTTCAGCTAACGCCATCCACAGAGTGCGCGCATGTGGTTCAGCGGAGGGGTTTGTGTGGAATGCGCACCATTTGCAGGGTTTCGTGCCGGGACCCATCACGGAACACTCGTCCACTCTGTGGACGCACATGATTTAGCGCCATCATTTTCTGTGTGTCCCGCGTGTCTCACGCTACTTCATCATTGTCGATGAGTTCGTCGTCCCTAAAACCCCGATATACCGCGAAATCTCCAACGCGGAAATTTCCGTGAGTGCTGCCTTTGCTTAGGCTTAGGATTAGGCCAGTGCTTTGGCTTAGGCTTGCAAGGTGAAGCCTATGACCTTTCATGGGGTGGCCCCCAACTCTCCTTTTCGCCAAGAAAAAAAGGTAAAGGTGGCAAAAACAAATTGCAAAGAGATTTCCATCTGAACACAACTGTACAAGAACATCATTTTCGACGGAGGTCCTGTGAGTTCTCACAGTCGTGGCACAAACGACTGAGGCTTCGGAACATTTTGGTAGATCCCTTTTTTCGGATCGAACGTCTCGTATATGAGGTAGATTTCCATCTGAACACAACTGTACAAGAACATCATTTATTATTTATTACGATAAAGATTGTCGTTCACGCACACGTCGCATAGTGGAGCGATAGAACGCACGCGATTACCATGTCTAGTGAACACCCAGAATAGTCCGTTCCAAAAACGACGATAGTTGGGTACTTATGCGCACGGTCCGTATTTCTTCTCCGCCTTTCCGAATAAAGCACTATTTCGCGCGTTCTCTCTTCCTCTAATATCTTCACAACTATGCTCCCCGGTGAAACCGGTGAAACACACTATAGCCGGATTCATCAAGTTCCCCTCAGCGACTACGTGTACCCGCCCTACATCCGCATTTATCCGATTGCAGTTACAATCCCTTAAAGGTAGCACCCACCAAAAATTTTGTCATCCATATTTTAGCGCGATGTTGGGTTTCTAACTATGAGGAGCATTGGTAAAGTGGCTAAAGTGGTTAATTATTGTCAGAACTCGTAATAAGTCAGCTAAAGTGGTTAATTATTGTCAGAACCCGTAATAAGTCAGAGTACTTCAGCACGAGGTCTAAATCACCCAACTTTTCCACGTTCTGACAGGTCCTGCAGGCAAATACTCGTGTGTGCAATCGATCGATCTCGCTACCCACACTTCATTTTTTAGCATTTCCACTCTCTCAACTCCACACTTGATTCTCAAGTGATTCCGACTCGTGCAAAAATTTATTGAAAGCGCCGGGAGGCGAACCTGTGGATGCGGTGAAGCCGATTTTTCTCATACGCTGCCTGTTTCAACACGTAATGACGTGATCGTTCTTGCTGGCAAGGGCAGACCGTCATTTGTCATAACGTCATAAAGCAATCATGAATTTACATTAAGTGGTCAAGCCATCCCATCCCTACTTACCCCACCCCTCCCCCCAATACGACCTCTCCCCCTTCCTAGCCCCCTCCCATACGACCCCCTCATGGGAAATTCCCATCGGACGCTTGACCCTGACTGTGAAAGAAGACATGGCCATCTAAAGTAGATTACGAATTCGTTACGATGGATGTGGTTGGAGGTAGGTTCAGAATTGGATGGGGTAAGAGTGGAGATGAAACGAAGGAAAAATGAAAGAGTGGAATGGAAAATGTGTTGTCACTAATAAAATCTCTATTTAGGCATCACTAATAAGATCTCTATTGAGGCTATTTACTTGTCATATCTGACCTATTGCAATATTATCAAAACTGATTTCAGTCAATCACAGCATTTTCCGCTTCATGGATCTCTCAGATGCCATTTACAGTTCTTTGTCGCAACGCGAATGCCGCGCGTGGTGGTTGGTGGGATTGCGGCGGTGGGCGGTGTTAAGAAGCTACAGCGCGAGCCGATGGTAATTTACAGTCGCTTTAGCAGCGAGCGCTCGAGCTAGCAGTAATTGACAGTGCTAGCGGTACCCAAGTTCCTCCTCCTTACCATTATATACGGGAGCAGGCGCACCTCACACCCGTTTGTGGATCGCTTCCTCAACGGGTGGTGGTCACGACGTACGCCGCGACGCGACCGCGCCGCATGCATAAGCTTCTTACCTCCAGGTTGGTATGTACTCCACAATGACGCACTAAATGACATCGGTGACCACTTCCTCACAGTCTGTGTGCTCCGATAGCACCTTGTTCATTTCTCCGCAGCACTACTTGCACCTTTAAAGGCTGCAGCGGCGACGCGCGCATAAATCAACCAATCACAGCTCAGCAGCGTACCTCTTGTCACGCAGCCTTCCTCAACAACGTTCTCATTACGTGGCACCATCATCGTCATTCAACCCGTTTCACAACATCTTCCGCGCCACGGAAAGCAGCTTAACATTACGCACCCATCGTTTGGATCAATGAAACGGGTATGTAAGAATAAGCTGTTGTCCGCTGAACGCTCTTCATTACTCTGGCTTTGGGTAATTTGTCAATGAGAGGTCATCGAAATTCAATCATTAGACCAACTTTCGAAACCATTAGTATCGAAAACCAGACAACAACTCACTGCTCGGAAACCCTTCTCAATCGGGTTCTTGGCGTAAAGTCCTCGGGGAATAAACACGTCACGATTGGTGCGCTCGAAGAATTCAGCAATTTCGTCCAGTCGTTTATAGAACGAAGGTCGAATGCAAAACCTACAAAGTTCGAGAACATGTCTTATCAAGGGAAGGTGTATGGGAAGAGTGACAGTAAGAAAATATTAAGTAGTAGATAAAACTATTATTATAATTTTTAAGAAATACAACGAGGATCATCAATTAATCGACGGTAAGATTCTTTCAAAAGGTGAATATTGCATCATCGAATGAAGTAACTTTTGGAGCTCACCTCGTTACGTAGCAGCTGAGGCAACCCAACATCGTCTCCATTACGGTACGAGTTGTAACCTTCTCAGCACACTCGTACTCATAATTCACTTCACATATAAACTTCGTCCATGTGTCCTCGTCAATCTTCAAATGTAAATTGTTGTCTTTGCTTATGCTAGATTCGTCCCGCTCCCCATTCTTCATGTGATTCCTGATCATTTCGAGAGAACTTATTATAAAATAATCTACGAGAAGAACTTTCCCGTGTTAATCTAGATCTTTCGAAATTAACTGATTTATAATAATACAGTACGATTTACAGGGCGATGCATAATTATGGTAACACCATGTATGCTTCTTTTCCTAGTTACTCTATCCTTTTCAATATTTGCATGTACCATGGGGAATTTCTGAGTGGTTCTTCCTTACTGCCATCGCGAAGCTGACGCCCTTTTTGAGAGCAATGGAAGTTTTCAAATGGCTGAGAGCGTCCAAGAAATCGGCTTTAACAACTATTCGGGTCGATAGAGAGCTGGGAGCAAATTTTTATGCAGTTAGAAGTGGAGGGCCAGATACGGTCATCAAGATTTCGACGATTTTGGCAATCAACCCTCAAAACTCCAAAATTTACACCCATTAGATCGTTCAGCTTGCTCGGTTTTCGGGATAATGGCTCCATCAAAACCCTTTGGAGATGCGAAACTGTCGATTTTCTCCTCACAATTGTTTGAAAAGAACTTCATTTGGACAGGGGTCAATTTGACGACATCGCTAGCGTGCCATCGTCATGGAAATTATCAAACGTCTCGGCGTCGGTTAGCAGCAAATGGACGACATACTCAATATTTGTTTTTTGTTGACTGTTCATTCCTCTAGAACGAATCGACATAAAGACCACACTAATTACCAGATAGCACAAATTAGTAATGTGAAACGGAGTCCTCTCTCCTATTCTTCACCTATGCGAGGCTGATATCTGAATAACACCCCTAGACAAAAATCCAGCGAAACATTGATTATGATATTTCGGGGAAGAAGTGGAATAGTGCCCTCATAGGTACAGTGGACGGCAATGGCGGTGGCCCATCTGCGGCCTCGACAAGGACGCCGCGCAACCGCACCGCGCGCGCTGGGATCGGTGTCGTCTGCCGTAGGGATGCTATTTCTAAGCTTTTTCCTTCCCATTTGGGTCAAAAATCCTTGAAATCGTATAGGAAAACTGCTAGAATTAGCATAACAGCAGCAGAAAACATCGGTTACGGCACACGCGGCGCCGTTGCGCGACGTCCTTCTCGAGGCCGCAAATGGGCCACCGCCATTGCCGTCCACTGTAGTAGGTTACTTGTGTGCACGCAGCCACAGTCTGCGTCCGATTACAGGGTGTTTTTCCGGGAGTAAAATCGGTGCAATTGCGGACCCAGTACAAAGGCTACGTGCGAATTGCTGGAACCTCCGTTTTCACGTGGTCTTTCGACTGAGAATTTGATCTATTGGAATCTATTAGATCGCGCGCGATGTTTACTCCCGGAAAAACACACTGTAATTGTCTGGCTGCCCGCAGAGTTCTGGAACGCGCTTGCGCGAGTCTCGGCGTTTGTGAACCCTCGACAGATATCGGACTTGCGTTCGCGCGTTGATAGATCGCCGATAGACAGGATCAATGCCCCCAGGCTAGCCCCAGGTTCCAGAACTCTGCGGGCAACCTCTGATGGTGCGCACAGCGCTGTGGCCCAAAAAACGTGGCGGGTAACAAACGAATGATGCGGTAAGAGCATGTTCAATTTCAAACTGTCGAATAGATCCCGGCATGCTCCACGACGGAGGCGCGCACACTATTCGTCAATTAATTCGACACAGACTGTACAGTGCATGTCGATAAAGGCGCGCTTCCCGCGGACTCGGGAATCACGCGGCTCAGCCGCGTCGCTCGCGCTGGAATCGCCTCCGCGATGCCAAATCCGTGTTTCTTATAACTTTTAATTCTACTTGGTCTAAACTACCAAGAAAACTAACCGACAATCAAGAAAACCCTATGATTTGCTATGACGGCAACAATTCCAAACGATCAGCGCGGTCGTGCAGCATGCTTCCTAAGTCCTCGAAAAACGCATCTTCATCGACTTCCACTGTACATATCAAGAACTAGCTGCCGTACCCTGCTTTGCTCGGGTGTTTTACTACCTTGGCTACATCACACTGCTAAGGCCAATTACTATCACCGATAAATTCACTAAAACATTGTAATCTCCATAATTTTGGTGATCAGCATGTTAGCGAAGCCCAAATGACCCTTCCTCATCGATTTGTGGTCGAAAAGTTAGCAAAGCTATTTTGGTGACATTTAATTGTGCACTCGTACAAAGTAGTTGTATTCAGCGTATTGTAAACGGTTGCAGAACCCATGCTAAATTCCCATGACTAGGCGTGCAGATCTTTTCTTAGATAGTGGAATTCCGTAGCTTCCTCTGCGCTCCGCTAAGTCTTTATATTCAGGGCGTGGCGACGACACAGAGAGAGCAGAGGATGCGCCGTCTCCGAGCGGTCAACCAGCCGGTGGGCCGACTGCCCAGCTCCAACCGAAACCCTTCGCCAGCCGTCCCCCTCGCAACGACGTCCGTGATCTACCATGGGCATTCCTTTTTGCCGAGCCTGCGTGCAGACCCCTGGCAATAAATCTATATAATCCTAGTGTATTCACTGTATTTCTGGGACGTCGACGCTTCCACGGCGCCATGTTGTTTACTGGTACCAGCGAGTGGTTTCGCCATCGCTGACGCCGAGAAATCTGCAAGTGCGAAGGGTGAGTTTGCAAGGTTTATTTCGGCTCTGTTTGAGCAGACTCAAAACTGGCCATTTTGTTTCTGTTTCCGCCGAAAGAAAGACCTTTGAGTTAACGGCGGCGCAGCTCTCTCCACAAAGAGCTTCGGTTTCCCATGGCACATGCTTTCATGATCTGAACCGTGTTCGCCCTTTCGAAAATTTTAGCTTCTTTGTTTATGAAGCGAACACAGGAGCGCATGAATCACGGGATACTGTAACTTACTCGCGAGAAGATTTGAAAAGAGGCTAGTGAAGTTTTTGAAACGACCGTGCAGAGGTTTTGCGAAGTAGTTTTGTGAGGCGAAGTCCCCGGGGACCTGATTGGTCAGTCACAAAAAGTGTATGAGGTTTTTGGCACCAGATGTTCAGTGGTAAATAGGAGTGTGCGCACACTTGGAGAATCTGAGAAGTGTTTTTTTTTCTTTGAAGTGCAGAACAGTGATGTTGGGTTCCGGAACTGAGAATTTGTAGAGTTGGTGCTTAGGAGTGAATTTTGTTGCCCGCGGTGCAGAGTTTGGTTTTGTGAGTATGGAGCAATTCTGAAGTTGAGAAATTTATGAGTGGAATTGATTGTTGATTTCTGTCAGCACATATTTGAATTCCTGGCAGGATGCTAATAGCATATGGCGATGAGTATCGCAGCGTAACTTTGGTAAGTGCGGTATCAGGTCACCCCGGATGACCATATTGTTTATGGCGCAAAGGCTTGCTGGCCATATCCGTGTCATTCGAGTTTTGAGTACGTCCTATGGCTAAACCGCCCGTCCATCCCAAACACTTTTCATTCTATGGCTCTGCTAGCCGGTCGACTATTCAGTCTTATTTTTGCCGACATTTTCTTTTATTCCCTCTTTATGGCGGACTTTCGCTTCGTAACTTTATACCCGCTCATTTTTTTCAGTTTTCTCTTCTTCCTTTTATTATGAGTTATTCTGCTTAAGTTATTGCGTGCGCACGCAGACAACATAACAATTTTTCATCTTTCTCACAAGTGCTCATGATCTGTTGACTCTTAGCCGGGAATTTCCCATTGTGCTGGTTCGAGATCAATGGTAATATAAACATTCTGCACAAAGAACCCGTGCTCCCATGAATGCCTTCTCATCCGCGCAGAGATTCTAAGCATGATGTAGGGTTGTTTACACATTTTTGAATGCGCTTTTCTGTGTACATGATTAGTAATTTGCAATTGATCCATAGAGAGGTTTTCGGAGGTTCTGACGTTCTAATCTTGATTACTCTATCCTGTTTTTATGAAGCGGTGCGTGGGACAAGAAAGATGTGCTCTGAGGATGGGCTGTGAGGAACCTACAGAGTCGGAGCTCACGATCGTGTCTCACTTGAACCCACTTCCCTGAAGTTGGTCAGGTTTAAGAGACTTCCGGGCATTGCGTAATCCGCTCTGTTAGTGGGAGCAGCAATGGTTATGGTTGATAGTCTCACGTAAGCTGCAGTTTAAATCTGTAATTTTATCACCTTTTTGCGTCTTCCATGACCTTTCTATGGTACCTCCTTAATTTACGTTCTTTGCGAAGGGCTGCATTGTGACTTGTCATGATGTATAACATAAATAAATAAATAAATGTGGCATGGCTACAGTAACCCATGCCAGTATACAGTTCGGCCACACCCCCTGGTCGTGGTCCACCAATGAGACATGAGCCCCGCCTAGATCACAGTCTTCGCTTCTGTTCAGCCCTGGAGTGCTTCCCATTCACTTGTTCTCCTCTTGACTTATTTGAATATAAGTTGTGACATCATAGAGCTTCACCTAGGTATTTGTCTCATCGCTCCTTCATTCATGATGGTCTCTGAATCGTTCCGTTTTTCATTTCTTAGTGATTCACCAGTCATTCATAATGACCTGTCGCTTTCAGATAATGGCACCTGTGACACGTTCACGCACCCATTCAAGCGATTCTGGGGCTGATGCCCAGCCACTTCAAAGACCAACAGCGGTCACGAAGATGACCGCTCGACTCTCGCGGACCCTGACGGACCTCGCCGATACAGACCCAGTCCATGGAAGGGACGCGAAGGCGTTGAGGGACGCCGCACCCAAGCGATTCATGAGGTATGGAAGGACTCTAAAGATTTCACCGCGCTGTTAGCGCAGATAGTTAACCAAGAAAATAGTTCACTCATATCTGGTATAAATGACTCATTTTCGGCGGTGGGTAGCAAAATTGACTCGCTACCAATGGTAGCAACGTTTAGCCCTGATGGGCAGCTTCCACGTGTATCTCCCTACACTGGTTCGGGGGACAACGCCACGCAGTTCTCCATCTGGCTACGCCGTTTGGAGGATGTTTTGCGTATGCGTTCTCCTCCCCTTAATTCAGAGCAAAAGGCAAACTTTTTAATTGGTTATCTCGATGGGGTGGCGCGCGAAAAAAATTGAAGAATTAAGTGAGGATGATAGGAAGTGTTTTGAGATCGTAGTGGGGCATCTAAAGAACTTTTTTGAAGGCCCGCAGCAAAGATATATGGCGCGTCAATCTCTAGCGTCCTGTAGGCAAGAGCCAGGGGAGTCTTTGCAAATAGGCTTTTGAACCTAGTGCGGGCGGCCACAACCGGGCAAGGCGCTGCCATACAAAAAGAAAGAGCTCTTGAAAAGGTTGTAGCGTGTCTGAGGACTGATATCCGCTACTTTGTATAGCTAGATAACCCTGCTACATTTGAACAGGCTGTCACCAAAGCTCAAACCGTAGAGCAGCTGTTGTCCGAAGCCGCTGCTGAACGTTTGATGAACCCGGCTGCTGCTCCTACCCCAGTAGAAGTCAAGGCAGCAGCGCCGCAATGTTCCCAATAACCGACCTAACTATTTCAGGAGTGCGTCTCCCAGGGACCGGCAGTCGCGATTCCAGCCGAGAGGTCGCCCCTAGTTTAGAAGACCTGAGCAGCTTCGTTCGCAGCCGACTACATGCTACAACTGCGGAGGACAAGGACATATTTCTAGACAATGCCCCTCGCCTAGGGTAACTATTCAGGGAAACTCAGGTACGCCTCCTAGCTTTCCTTTTCGCAATAGATCTCCCCGTTTCAATGGTAATAGTCGCGCTCCTCGTAATAATTGCGTTAGTTTACCGATGTCTTCGGAGTCATAATCAGATCTTCTTGCTGCGCAAAGTCAGATTTCGGCACTTTCCTTGTCTGCGTGAAAATCAAGCCGAGCTAGCAAATTCGCAGGCTAGGGTTGCTGCGTTAGTCAAACGTCATCAGGAATTAGCGCAGCGCTCCTTCAACTCTCCAGCTGGCGCCAGTTCATCTTCTTCTTTGCCAGCTGTTCGTTGCCTCATGCTCTGCTCCATGTTAGCTTCTTGTGCAATTTCTGATGCGCTGCCTAGCTCTGCATGGCTCTGTCCTAAAAAAACCTTCGGATGCGCTTGCGCGCATTCCGCTTTCCTATAACTGTTCTCGTTTGATTCCTAAAGTGGGTAGTGTACCCACACCTATGACGTTGCGCATTTTTCGACCAAATACCGTGCGCTATGACTCACCCGCCTCTCTTTGCAAAATCATAACCCGAACTGTCGAATATTCCATTAATTTGCTTGGGGCACGCCGCGAGTCTCACTCTGAGTCGTCGCACACGGTATCTCTTGGAACATGTAAGCTCACGTCACAACATCATAGGTGTGAGTTCGGTAGCATGTCACCTGTAGGGGATAGCTGGATGACTTCCAGTAACCTTTCAATTCCTTGGCCGTCTGCACCTTTTGGTTGTTGCACCTCGCATGTTTGACGGTTAGCAACTGTTACCTGTTGCGAACAATGCTCCACATGCGGCATGGTGCCGAATTTCCGGACTCCTCCGTAGGAAATTTGCATCATTGTTCCTATAAGGAGGGCAATTGCATTCTCCCAGACGGATCTGCTTTACTCTGGACCCCCACTAAAGAGGAACAATGCGATTTTGTCGCTATTACTAAAATGAGAGGGCACCTTTTGGGAACCGTATGGATTAGCGATTCGAAAGAATTCGCATTATCCTGGCACGAGAATAGTCCTCGCGTGCGCGATTGCGGCAATGACTTAGTAGTTTCCGATCAAGGCTACGCAATAGGAACAGTTCAGCGTGTCCCTAGGTCAGCTAGCTCCCAAGTAGGTATAGTCACATCCAACAGGCTAGCAGTCCCGTTACTTGCTGTCGAGGGAACCGTTCAAAATGCTGTTAGCTCACTTTTCCATCATGCGCTTTCCTCGTTATGTGACCGTACCAATATTTTGGCACTTAGCATTCACTCATCTTCATCAGCAAACCCGACATTTACTTTGCGTCGTCTTCTGAGACGCAATGATATTGCAGCTTCTTATTAGGATATGATCTGGTGAGGATACATCGCTGCATGTCCATACCATCTAAGCACTACCGTATCCTGCCCTTTAATGGCACTTGTTTTTCGCGGCCCGCTTTTGAAGTTTCCTTTCCCAGCGGCTCGATAGTAAGGTCGTTCATCGACCCTTCCACTTTAGTAATTTCAAATGAAGCTGTTCCTGTAGACTGTCAATCTCACAGCTCTTTCTATTTTGCGATTGATAATCATTTTCTTGAGTTTGATTCCCTTTCTGGTGCTGCTCGCCCAGTTTCTTCAACCGTCATTCAAACATCAAATCTTGCGAATACTTTTAATGCCTCGTTTCTGTCCCTTCCTCTTACAATTTTCCACAATCTGGTGCTTACTAATCTTTCAGAATTAGTTCAAGATCATCAGTTAAAGAATTATGGTCCAGAGTAGACCAAGCTAAGATTTTTGGGTCATTTGCATCAAGTAGTCAGACAGAAGGGGGCGTGTCCGCGCACCCCGACGCCCAACCATTTGCCATCTGGAGTTGGATTTTTGGTTCTTGGACACCCTTTCACATTTGGATCACTATTTGCTCTTTCGTAGTAACCTTTGGGATTCTTAAAAATCTTGTCTTTATTTATTTTAACATTAACTATCCAGGGCTGGTGCCCATGATTCGCTCGTTTCTTACCACCCGAAGAAGTGAACCAGGGATGTCTCCACCCACAGTTGCTGCAAGTCTACCCATGATAGAATTTCCTACCACGGTAGAAGATGACAGAGCATTGGAACTAGCCCATGTCGAGTATCAAGCTAAAGAGGTGTGGCCTCCTCGTGCAGTCATGAGTCCTACCAATGTCTTAACTATCCGTTACTCAGATTTCTATATGTGTAGGGGGTATTCCTATGCTAGCCTTAAGGGGCTTTCATACATTTGCCGCGGCGGCGCCGGCGCCGCCGCGGCAAACGTGGGTGCGCGGCAAAAGTTGCCGCCGAGCGGCATGCCGCGCTTCCACACAAACGTCGCCCAGCGACAAAATACCCCCTCGACCATTCCTTGCCGCTTGCCGCTGGGCGACGTCGCCGGGCGGCGCCGCGGCAAAAAAGTAAACAAGCTCTTGTTGCGGCGACGTCGCCGGCCTATGCTTAACCATGGGCGACTGCCGCCGCGGCAAATGTATGAAAGCCACTTTAGTTGACACCGGAGCGGTTATTACTGTCACTGATCGTGAAGTCGCGACACTTTTGGGAGTTTTCAAGTTTGAACCAAGCGATATTCCGAGCGCTATAGGTATGGCTGAGATTCCTGTTCGGCTCCTAGGTCGAGCCCCTCTTTCTTTCCAGATAGGTGCAACACGCCTCATCCATCGGGTGTACATTACAGATTCGGCTTGTATCCCTAATGGGGTAGATTCCTACAACATTATTCTGGGCAATGATGTTTTAGCTCGCCTCCCATGTTGGAACATTGATTACCAGGCTAAAACGTTTTCTATGGGTAGTGAAAATGTTCGTATCCTAACCTCTACTCCAGTAGCTGATCAGCCTATTTCAGTGCGAGTGGCTCAGACCACGGTACTGCGTCCCGGAGCGGAGACGTTCGTCCAATGCTACAGCGATGCTCCGGAGGACGCTACACTTGTCCTGACTCAACAATCGGATGCACTGACGGAGAAGTCATTGATGGTAACTCCTTCGGTTGTGAAGTCAGGTACGATTAAGCTGCTCATTTCCAATCCTTCTTCAAAGTCAGAAGTTTTATATAAGGATCAAAATATTTCCCTTGCCGAGAGGGTTTTCGAAACTGAATGTAGCACGTTAGTTATACCTACGTCTTGTTTTTAGCGTCGATGCCGCAGCAGGCGTTTTAGCGACTAGGGCTGATAGCCAAGATTCTTCCCTTTGCGCTGAGCCAGTAGCAATTGATTTGTCGCAGGCTGAAGTTACCGAAGACGAAAAGCGGCAACTGCGCGAACTTTTCGAAGAATATAGCGATAGGATTTCGACCAGTACTTACGATTTGGGTGCTTATCATGGATCCGAAATAGTTATTAAAACAACTACAGAAGTTCCATCATCTCGCGTTCGCCCGCCACGGATCCCAGTAAAATTCCAAAAGGAGCTGGATGCTCACATTAGCAAACTTCTTCGCGCTGGTCGAATAGAAGAGAGTGATACTCAATGAGTCCACAATACGGTTTTAGTTAAGAAAAAGGATGGTTCACTCCGAGTTTGTCTCGATTTCCGTCCTCTTAATGATATTACTATTCCAGATTATTATCCCTTACCTCGTATAGAGGATGTTCTGACTAAAATAGTTGGTCACAAATATTATACCACTCTAGACTTAGCTTCAGGGTATATGCAACTTTTGCTTTCCCTAAAAGCCAACATAAATGTGGTTGGGCCACACATCGTGGCATCTATCAGTTTGTCTATTTGTCTTTTGGTCTCAAAAATGCTGGAACATACTTCTCTCGAGCTATGTCTCGTATTTTAGCAGGTTTGGAAGGCAACTGTTTAGCCTATTTAGACGACATAGTAATTTTTAATGAAGATTTTCCTAGTCATCTGGCTTCTCTACGTAAGGTTTTTGAAAGATTTCGCTCTTTTAACATTAAAGCTTCAGGAAAGAAACTTACGGAAATAGCACGATCTAAAATCAACTTTTTAGGTCATGAAATCTCAGGTTCTTGCTATAGTCCGGCTGACCGCAACGTCCGAGCAATCAAAAACTTCCCAACTCCAACAACGATCAAGGAGGTCAAGGGATTCGTCGGTATGGCCAACTTTTTCCGCAACTTCATTCAAAACTTTTCGCTTATTGCCGCTCCTCTTTATTAATTAATGAAAGACAAGGCCAAGTTTATTGGGGCCCTCGTCAAAATGAGGCATTTCTGCGTTTGAAAGATTGTCTCTCGTCCAAGCCATGTTTGGCATTCCCTCAAGATAGAGAATTTTATCTGCATACCGACGGCAGCCAATTGGCAGTTGGGGCAGCTTTATTTCAACATAAGTCAGATGATGACAAGCAGTTAGTCGCCGTAGGTTACTTTAGCAAGGCGCTCTCTGAATCACAACAAAAATGGAGCCCAACGCACATAGAACTTTTTGCTATGATTAGTGCACTTCGATTCTTTAAAACTATTATTTACGGTAATCATACCTTCATTTTTCCGATCATAGACCCCTTACTTACTTGCTCAATTATAATAAAACCCACGATAACCTTGCCAGATGGGTAGTAGAGCTACAAAGTTATGATATTTCTATCCGCTATCTAAAAGGACCATCAAATGTCGTAGCCGACGCTCTATCACGCTCTTCTGATAAGCATGTAAGTTTTGTTGATGATACCCCAGATGCTGAGGACATTATTGAATATCCAGTTAGCATTAATTTAAACTTTCCCATTAATTGTTCTGTTAGAGCAGCTACGATCTTTGCTAATTCAGTCACGGCAATTCGTCCCTACGACGCTTTGCAAGAACAGCTTTCCGATACTTTCTGTTCGGCGCTGATCTCTTTTATGCAAACTCAGCGTTTCCCTGAGCACTTTTCGGATGAAGAAAAGCCATCTTTGTTAAAGATAACCGAAAAGTGCACCATTCGCAAGCATGGCTGCTTGTATTATACCGATTCTCGTAGTAATCATTCCGGCATGGCTATTGAGCGACTAGTTTTACCCGAGAAATTGCGCGAACCAGTGTTTTTGGCGTTTCACTCTAGCCCGTCCGCCGGCGGCCATTTTCACTGGCGTAAGACTTTAAGCAAAATTTCTCGCAAATATTACTGGCCACAAATGGCAGAAGATATTTATAAACTTTGCCGTTCGTGCGATGCTTGCCAACGCAAGCGCGAGCGCTCAATGAATCACGAAAAGTTGCTCCCAGTGGTAACAAGCGCGATTTTTGATAAGGTTTATGCGGATCTCACTGGTCCGATTCATACTTCTGAAGCAGGAAACAAGTATATATTGGCTCTGATAGACCATCTCTATGTCATAGCTGTTCCTATCATGGATTGTACAGCTGTCTCTGTAGCTCATGCTATCATGACTGAGTGTATCCTAGAATATGGGGTTATGGTTGAGCTTGTCATTGACAATGCGTCATATTTTAAGGCCGAACTTATGACCGAATTGGGACGCCTTTTGCGCATTAATCGCTATTATTGCACCCCTTATCACCATGAAGGAAATGGGGTTTGCGAGCGTGTTTTCGCCACTTTTCACCCTATGTTACGCACTTATATTAATGAAAACCAGTTAGGTTATGACAAATATGTCTCAGCTTGTGCTTTTATGTACAATACTACCGTGCATTCAAGCACCAATAATACGCCATTTTTCCTTATGTTTGGGCGCGACCCAGTTTTTAATATTGACCTGGTGATCAGACACAACTCCGAACGTCACTTTCCGACAGATGCTGACTCTAGCATCTATATGGAATCCTTTCTTTCAGCCTTCCATTCGGCATGAAGGAATGCGCGTCACTTCAACGACGAGCAACGCAAGAAGTTCAAGAAACAACACGATAAGTCCCATCTTGAGCCGCTATCTATCAAAGTGGGAGATCGTGTCTACCTCAAAGATTTTGCTCCTAAAATTGGGATTTCGCAGAAATTGACGAATCTTTGGTTGGGTCAATTTCGAGTGATTCAAATCGACCACCCCCATCTAACTATTTAGTGTATCCGCGCCACAATCGGCGCCCAAACGCGTACACATGAACCAAGTTAAGAAATGTTTCAGCCTCGATGGACCAGTCTTCACGTCCCCTTGGCTCCCGGAGGAAGAGAGCCTCGCACTGACAGCGACTGGAGCGTCCGACGAAGCTATTCCCGACTATTCCTATTCTCCCGTGGTTAATTCTCCCACCATGGCTCCTCCGGCTCTTCCGACTCGTTCCTACAACACTCGTTTTCGGGGTCGCCGCACTTCATGTTGACCTGTCGGTCAGATACATCCACTTATTCTCCGATTTTTCCCACCGTTGCATTCCATCTTTCTTCTTGCGACGCGTGGTTTCCTCATAGTGGTTCATCCTCGTTTCCGCCGCTCGTTTATATCCTCTTCAGAGCGCTACGTTCTACTTAGTCTTGTATTTTCAGATACAACTCGGGTGATCATTGTGCTCACAAAGCAAGTGTCCTTATGTCCGCTCCGGACGAACTACGAGGTGAAATGCCTCAAGGTGACGGCTCACCCGGTACGTTACCTTTGGTTAGCTATGATTTGGCAGTTACCCCTTCTGATAGCTCTACTGAGCAAGCGGTTTCTGACGTGCCAGTCACGTCTGAAACAGCTACAGAGTCATCTGTAGCAGGTAAGTTCACTGACTCCGCTATGGATCAGTCTGTTTCCCTTTCTGTATATAGCCATGATTTGGCAGCTTCTCAAGATGATAATTTAGCGCCTCCGGCGCCTTTTGATGACAACCATTTACTTGCAGAAGGCTCGGTCTCGGGCGCTGAATCCTGCGAAGAGCGGGGTTCGTCAGTCCTCTCAGAGCCCATGGAAGTCTCTCCATGTGGTGACTTTGGGGAAGATGAGACCTGGAACCCCAGTTCCGAGGCTCTCGTCACTGGCGCACCCACTTCCTCGCGGCCATTCACGCTCGTGGACGTGCCATTGGCGGTTCCGCCCAATTTGCGCGACGCTCACCTGGATAATCTCTTGAAATATCCGGCCACTACGCCGCGCCGCCCGCGCTCATGCTCGCCGCCTATTACCAGCGCGACTCACTGCATAGCAGGTGGCAATACGCCGGCTCTGTCACGTTCCGACCAGCCGTCGACATCGTCTGTGCCACCACCCTCGTCATCTAGGGGCGCATATGAGTCTCACCGCTCACGGGCTCGGGGCGGCGGTAGAGGTGCAGGTAGAATTAACGTATCTTCACGAGGGACAGCTCGTGGATCTCTTCAAACCGCGCCAACTGCCACTGCTTCAGGCCCCTCTCGAGGACAACCCAGCAGTTCTCGAGCCTCCCGAGGCTCCCATGGTTCCCGTGGGGCCCGCGGTAGACTGCTGCGAGGTGGTCGCCACGACAGAGAATACCGCGACAAACTCATGTTGGCGTATTACTCTCGCGGGCTGCCAGAGTCAACGCCCGAAGGATATTGGCATCCTCTAGTGCCGCACCATCCGTGGGCGAAGTATGTGCGTCCGGGGAGGTTTCCTTTGATCATCTTTCCGGCTTTAATGTCACCAATTTCATTCCGGACTCTGAATATCTACATGTTCCTCTTAGTAATTATGACAATTCAGGAAATTTTGCGTATACTCTATTCCCGGATAGAATTCAGGATAGGAAAATTCCCCATGGTATCTCGTTCCTCGAGCTTTAAACACTCGAAAACGCCATCTCCTTCAGATACCGGTCCCAGACCGTTATCCAACAGGTCTTTTCTGGCGCTTATCGCCGCGTAGAGAACACCCACCCGCGCACGCCCGCTGACCAGTTTGTGGGTTTGGTGGCCCCACCCACTATTGACGGGATCCGTACTGTTCTGTATCAGATCATTCAGTCTGGTCGCGGGACCGGGGTAGTATTAGAAGCTAAGGACTTTTTTATAATGAAGCCTGATAGGCCAGATCTCCACTGTATCATCCTTGACCAGTTTGGCACTAACATCCAGACTGAGACCCGCGGTTTCGCTCGTACCCTGGTGTCAGTCAAAGACTACGTCTGGTTCTACGACGTAGAGCCGACCAACGCCGCTCTCAGGAACCCTGGGCTCACGCTGCAGCAGGCGCAAATTCCGCGCACTACCGCGCTAGATAACAACACTAATTTCTTCTTTAGGGCTGCGCGCTTTGCCTTTGTCCGCCCTGCACAGCTATCTCAGGAGGTCTACGGCATAGTGCTGTCAGTTCCTCGCCGCGGCGATAACGCTGTTAACAACATTAGAGCTGTATTCGAGGGCGCTCCCGACGCAGTCGCAGTTCCACCATCGCTTTGCGACTTTGATCTAACCCCGGCCGAGGAGAAGGAAATGGTGTTAGCTCACTCACGGCTCAACATGTCAACCGCCGTCCGTTTTTCGGAGCCACCGGTCTCAAAGGCCGCTAGAGCTGCGTTAGCTCACGCTATCCAGTCTTTTGTACCCCTTCACCCACAGCAGGGTATCCTGCCCCTTCGCGTTTTTGAGCTTCCTCCAGCAGAACAAAATTGGTTGGCAGACCGCGCTAGGCCTTTCGAGAACTACCGCCGCGATCCCGAGGCCGCTAAGGTTCGCATGGCTCGCGTCTTTAGTGTCTTTTGCGCCGCGCTCTCAGCTATCAACACTATCGACGACGATAGGCACAGCCATTGGGTCACTGCTTCTGTCCTCCCCTCTATGAACGAGTACCCAATCCGCTTCGACTTGCGACTCACAGACAAGATTTCGGAGGCCGAATGGACCGTTCAACGCCCGGTGGAATTGTGGGTCGAGGGTTCCCCCGAGCTTTCCCGCGCACGCGTTATGGCTGTCCAAGCAAATTCCGAGGCCTGCGAGCTCAACGTCACGCTCGCGGCATATCGCGATACGGATAACGAACCCGTTCGCTCTATCAGGTCCTACGGGCACCGCGTAGGGATGGACACATTTGTGCGTTTTTGCGTGAAAATCGGTCGCGTACCCAACACCGCAAACCCTGCGCTAGAAACAATCGCGAGGAAAGAGGTGTTCAAGCACGTCGACGAAGATTCGCTCGCATACATCATCATGGACAAAGACTATAGTGCGGACAGGAGACATCTCGGTGACAACGAGGTGCCTTATGTGGAAGACCGAGTCGTCCACACTATTCGTGGGCGTCAGATCGCTCTTACTGACGACCAGCGCGACGCCCTGGGTCTGAGCAGCTGCGGACGTTCCATAGTTGCCATTCAAGCTGCGTTTGGGACTGGTAAAACAGTACTAGGTGCGGTAATCGCCGCGCAAGCTGGTGATAGTAGCATCAACAAATGCCACTGTTGCGCAGTTTACTAACTCTATCCTAGCAATCGAGGAGTTCCGTGACATCGAGACGATTCGATACGTCTCGGGAACGGCACTTCTCGACGATGCTCCGACGACCCCTGTGGACATGCATAAGGTTCTACTGAGCCTTGGGGATGACCAGCGCACGCCGTTCGCCACCTCGGAACGCGCATCCATCGCAGCGTATGTACGGGGGCGCAGGCGGTATGAAGAGTTCATACAAAACCCCGAGGGAGCGCTAGGGATGAGCGAGCGTGAACGCTACGAGTTCATGATCGCAGAGCGAGATGTCTCGATCCATGTCGCCGCGATGATCCGCATGTACTTCCACTATAGAGGCCCGCGGATCGTCTGTTTGACGACCTCTTCGCTGCTGAACACCACGGTCGCGAAGGGTTGCTTCGCCGAATATCTGGAAAGTTTTGACGTTGTGATAGGCGACGAGGCTTCCCAGATCCCGAAGCCGGTGTTCGTGGCGATTGCTGATCGTCTACCGGAGATTCGCCACGTGTACATCGGCGATGTGCACCAGCTGGAGCCGCATGCGCGATGCCCGCGCTCCTCCAACCCAGCGGTATTTGAGGCGCGAAGTGTCATGAGCGTGCTCACCGCCTCCGCAAGGGTTCCGGCCGCCCCTCTGGTCACTACTTCCACGCACCCGGCTCTCAATGAGCTCCCGAACCGGCTCACGTGTGGCGGGACTTTGGTCAGTGGTGCCGACGCGGCCGAGCGCCGCCTGCTCCTCGATCTCTTCGAGTTTCCCGACAAGGACCTGTCATTCTTGTTCGTGGATGTAGCAGGTACATCGCAACGTGCGGTGACGAAGTCCCACTTCAACGAAGTGGAGGCCACGGTCTGCTTGACCATCGTCACAGAACTCACAGGTAAGGGTGTTCGCACCGATCAGATAGGTGTAATCACCTTTTATAGGGAGCAATATCGGAAGCTGGCCGAATCCCTGCGCGAGATGGGCATCGAGCTGTCCACGGTGGACACCGTCCAGGCCAGGAAAGGGAGAAAGACATCATCGTGCTCCTGACGACGAAGACTGGATTCGACCCGGAAGCCGCCGAATTTCTGGATGACCAGCGGCGTATGAATGTGGCCTTGACCCGTTCACGCCACGGCCAGTTCGTCCTGGGCCACGTAGAGTCGCTGCGCCAGGTCCGCTACTGGAGTGGTGTGCTCGACTGGGCCACTGATCATGACGCTGTGCTTCCAGCGTCGGACCTTCCCAGGTTCTTCCGCTCTGATTGAGCAGCTTCTCATATTTTCTACTCGACTTGGGTAAGTATTTCCACATATTTACGCACGCTTACTCATGCTCCGTTAGTTTCTCGATTTTGCCTAAATGTTCCCCACACTATTTAAAGTCCGGGACGGACTTCTGTTAATGAAGGGAGGTGTAAACGGTTGCAGAACCCATGCTAAATTCCCATGACTAGGCGTGCAGATCTTTTCTTAGATAGTGGCATTTCGTAGCTTCCTCTGCGCTCCGCTAAGTCTTTATATTCAGGGCGTGGCGACGACACAGAGAGAGCAGAGGATGCGCCGTCTCCGAGCGGTCGACCAGCCGGTGGGCCGACTGCCTAGCTCCAACCGAAACCCTTCGCCAGCCGTCCCCCTCGCAACGACGTCCGCGATCTACCATGTGCATTCCTTTTTGCCGAGCCTGCGTGCAGACCCCTGACAATAAATCTATATAATCTTAGTGTATTCACTGTATTTCTGGGACGTCGACGCTTCCACGGCGCCACGTTGTTTACTGTATCGAGGAACCCCAGGAGGCATGTCTTCACCGCTCCATTAGGCAGAAGAGCCAAAAATCAATAAAATCGATAAATCGCTATTTCATGCAGAATGGTTGTCATATACATGTCCAGCGTATTGAGAAACCCCAGTAGAAATGTCCTTGTCCGTCCCCGAGCGAAAATGGAAAAAATCGATGAAACCAATAAGTCAATATTTCGTGCAAAATGGTTGTCATATTCGTATTCACCGTATTGCGGAACCCCAGGAGACATGTCTTCACGGCTCCATTCAGCAGAAGAGCGAAAAATCAATAAAGTCGACAAATCGATAATTCGTGCAAAATAGTTGTCATATTCGTGTTCAGCATATTGAGGAACCCCAGTAAACATGTCTTTATCACCCCACGATCAAGAGTAGAGAAAATCAATAAAATCAATAAATCGATAAATTGGCGCAAGATGTTTGTCATACTCGTACTCAGCGTATTGAGGAACCGCAGAAGACATGTCCCCACCGACCCCTTGACAAAAATAACGAAAAATCAATAAAATCGATAATCCCAGGTGCAAAGTAGCCTATAACCTCCGCCGGCCCGCGAAGGATGTGCATGCAAAATTTGGTGCGGATCGGTCCACCCTCCGCGATTTCTGTTCATTATATACGTATAGTGGAGTCGTTTTGAGAGTGCGTTTTCCGCGACAGCGACTCCCTGGCATTGGAGCACGCAACGGGGTCGGTCAAAAAGTTGACCTATGATTCATCTAGTATCTTTGAAGAGTTTTGTAGCTTGTTTCTCCTTATATTGTTCTTTCTCAGCTCTTAGAACAAATGAAGAAGGGAACAGATGATAAAACTCGTCGAAGAAGCCGGATCCATCGTGGGTCAACTGTTTGACCAACCGCACTGCGCGCTCCAATGCCAGCGGGGCCGCTACCGCGGACAACGCACTGTCAAAACGACTCCACTATACATGCACACATACAAACATACAAACACGCATACATACAAACTTTCACTTTCATATATACAGATTGAAACCTTACTTTCGTAGCCAGATCTGAAGGGTAGAGGGAGCTGAACTTGATACCTAGCCCAGATGAGTAATCCCTTTGAATAACTACTCGCCGTTTATCGTGTAGTGTAACCCGTTGCATATCATTCATCTGCAAAGAGCCCGATGTAGACGATCTCACAGACTTGTCATGAAAATATCTTCAGAAACTGATGACAAGACACTGCAGAAAACTGATTGAAAAGCATTATATAGTGAAATATCCAAAGTATAGCAGTCCTTGTTCCAAATCAAGACCAAATTTCAAGAGCACAGACACGATCTGTTCGTAAACATCCTATCGTCTTCACACGAAATACATTCCATTAAAAGTACTTCTTGCGGCAGACCCAACCGTAGACTCCCCATCAGTGTTGTCTTACGCAACTAACAGAAAATCCGTTGTTTTATCACACTATATGAAGCAATATAACATAATCATGTATCCCAAAAGGGACATGTTCACATGCTCACGCGTATATCGTGTATAAAGTTTTTAAATAAATCACACAAGGTAATAACAACAATAAAACACATCCAACAGATATGATTGATCGGTGAAATCATTATTTACAAGAAAAGGACCCTGGAAGTGCCGCATCAATGGCGTGAAAATATAGCTCAAAGTAGCCAGCTCAACTCCACCAATTATGGGTGCACAACAATTCTGAATAGTTCACACAATTCTACAAAAAAAAATCTGGACAGAATTTATGCGATTTCAGGACTCATCTTCGATAGTATTTGCAGAATGCTGTAAAAAATTTGGACAATATTCCTATTCAACGTCGTGCTAATTTGGTTTCCTCCCACATTCTTGTTGACGTTCAAAGCCAAAAAGGACCATTACGTCCATCACTCGTGCTGATATTGCGCCCTCACAGTTACATCGAGACAGCTTTAGCACGCCTCCAGTGACACCGTACTTCCACTAAAGTTACTTTAGTACTGTTAGTCACCCTAGATTAGCCGTAAAACTGCTGTTATAAATATCGCGGAGATCAACCAAGTGCGATCTATTCGGTATGTTGTGATCCATGGTGGAAGGATCACTTATTAAGACGAGGTTGATCGATCTTAACTGATATCAAACCGTTTACCCTAGTAAATATACCAAGAGTCACAACTTTCCGAACCGACCACATTGCAAACTCCACGCAATGCAGAAGTCTAAAGGGAGCTTAGCACATATGAATCAACTCGAATCTATATGTACAACGTTAAAAAGTGAACAAGTATATACAAACTAAAAACCATTGTCTCAATTGAATCAAGTAGCCGCTAGTTGACTAAAAAGTCACATATACCTTAGATTAGCTTAAAATGGAACAATGACATCATTGCAACAACAGTAAGTAAAACTAAAACGAACAAGGAAACGAAGTTCTTTTAAAACCAACTAACATAGTACCCGCTTTAAGCAAACGCTGGTTGATTCAACAACTGCATTTCCAGTGTGCGTCGATGGAAGTGCGTTTTTCGCGAACACGGTAAGCACGCAGCGCGACTGCGCCGCTCGCGATGGAGCCCTTGCCGTGACAGCAGACCATAAGGTTTTCTGGTTCGTGAGTTAGTTTTCTCGATAGAAACGAAATGAAAAACTATTAAAAAAGACTTTGATTTGCTATTGAAACGGCGATGCCAGCACGAACAGCAAGGCCGCGCCGCATTCTTCCCGAATCCGTGGCAAACACACTTCCATCGACGCTCTCTGTACACTACTCGGTCTGACATAGTGCAACAATCCTTGCTTGAAAGTGGCGTGGACGAGGCAGATTAAAACTGATTGTTTGACTGGTACTGAGACTGACTGTATGGTGGGTTCATGATTCTGAAATGATGTTTGGAACCACAAATTTACGAGAAGAAACCTGGACTAAGAACAATGAGGCTTCTACGGACAACTACCACTCGCACGCATAGCGTCAGGCCGTTCTGTCGTTTTGGACTTCAGAAGGAACAGGCAAACTTGGTTCAAAACGTGCTTAAACTCACTTTAGCGCCTACCATTCACCTCAAATTATAGCTGAACTGTTCTTTCTAGGAAAATACCGAGAACAGAGGCTCTCTATACGTTGTCTTACCATGGCCTGACACTCGCGGGTGTCCAATATTCACCTGCTCACCTTTGATCTTGTTGCATGAAATATTGTTGTCCGGACATCGAACTCTGACCCATTTGATGGCCCATTTGTTGAGAGCCCAGCGCATGTCCTCCAATTTGTTGTCCCATAACTTGTTGACTATCAGGAATATGTTGGGATCCCATATGACCCTGACTACTCATCTGGTTGCCAGAAATAGTACTACGACCCATAGTGCCTTGTGAACCCATCTGCTGATTCATTTGCATAGATTGTCGTCCTCCTCGGCCACCTCAAAATACAAACTCTTATGCTGTGAGTGTTCTCGAGATTCCAAGATAATAGATGACAAAACTTCTTACCTTGTTGGTAATCCACGCTCATTGTTCCATCTCTAGATGTGAATTGTCCCATTGTATTTCTAGGTTGTTGTTGGGATTGCTGGGGAGGTTGAGCTGTGTGTGCTTGCCCCTGGTAACCCATCTGCATAGGACCTCCCATCGAAGACTGGTGTTGACCTGGTCCACCAACTTGAGAAAACTGCTGATTCCCCATTGCTCCTGCAGCCGTTGTTGGATAGAATACCATACTAAAAATGTTAATATAATGACTAACCCTGAGTATTACTTGAGCGCTGCTGTTGCACGTGAGATTGACCCATTTGTTGCTGCAAAATAGGCTGCTGAGAAACTTGCGGATGCTGCATTGTCTGAGATGGTATGTGCGACTGCTGCATGCTCTGTTGTGGAGGCATTTGTTGCTGCATGTGATGAGGCTGCATATGTTGCATGACCTGCGGTTGCATCGAGTGCGGGACAGCGCCTGATGGCTGTTGGCTTGATTGCTGCTGTTGGTGAGAAGAAAGCTGATGATGTCCTTGTGGATTCGACTGAATCTGCTGCTGTTGCGGCATTTGCTGCTGAGACTGTTGCGATGGATCCAAAGATGATTGTGACTGTTGCTGCAGCATTGTAGTTTGCATATGTGGGCCAGCGTTTTGAACAAAACTATTTTGACCAGGTTGCTGGTTCTGATAGTCTCCTGAAAATACAATAAATGAAAACCAAATCTATTAGCGATTGTTTCACAACTCATTATCCAACTGAAAAAATTGTTTAGAGCGAAATCGTCTACCCTGCATTGATCGGTTGTTTCCTGAGTGGTGATTGAAGTTGGGTTCAGAGTACGAGGCTTGTGACATATTTGGACCAATCGTGGACGGTTGGGAAGAGGATGGTCCAGGGAAACCTGCTAAAAACGAACATTTATTTCGTTCTTATCAGAAGAAGAATATAGGACGGTCGAGCATTAATATCGATAGTTAGACGTCCGCATGGAACCAGGGAATAACTTCAGAGACCACGACAACAAAATGTTTGAGTATGAGAGGAATGCTCGAAATGAAAAAAAAAAAACATGAAAGTTGGGTGAGCAAGAGTTTTACCGGACATCCGTGCTGCCTCAAGACGCTTCTTGTTGATGCATTCCTGTATCTTCGTCTTGGTAGGATCCTTTACCGCATTTGATGATACCTGAAAAAAACTGCATGCAATTACGAAGCCAATCCTGACGCGTCTGGTAACAAGGCAAAACCACCTGCTGCGTCTGATGCTGCGAGTACGTAACTGAATCAGGCTGGGATAAAACGTTGCTTGCCTGGTTAGGACCCGTTCCATGCCAAGCCTGATTGAATGAAGCAGTAACGGATGGTCCAGGGGGCTCATTGCGTGACGCTGACTGGATAACACGCAATCGCTTGTACACTACTGCATAAATAGTCATAAACAGCTCACTACCCACTCTTTTTTGACGAGATCCTGCACTGTGTTGCCTATTGACATTACCACGCTTGCGACCACCACGTGCTGCAGCCCTCGGAGATACTATTGGATTTGATGCCGACGACACTAAAGTTGAAAGCAAATGAAAAAGGACAGCTCAAAAAACACAAAAATAGAATGAAACATACAGCTGCGGTTTTGTTCAGGCGTAGTGTCATCCATGGTCACATCATTTGTGGTGGGCGTACCAACCGCAGAATTGAGTGAGGTAATAGCTTCCTGAATCAGTTTTAGAATAATGAAGGATAACCCTGAGGTTGAGAGAAAAATGAATAGTTCGATAGATGAAAGAGTACTTCATTTCCCGGAGTGGTTGATTCCGTGACAACGGATGCAGTTGGTGTGGCAGGTGTTTGGGTCTGGAATATGTCCCAATTATGGAAAGAAACGTAGTAGACCAATCATGAGCAAGGAATGATGTGCTGAATGTATAAACAATTTCAAACAATAGTCCAGCGAATTTCTGATTGCTGCGGTTTAAAGATTATCTGTGGGATGTTTCTGAGATTCTAGTACAGATTGCATGTATCTTGGCGCGCTTCTGTGATACAGCTGTATTCATCATGATCAACATCATGATCTTGTCTGGGGACGAACTTCACACACAAGTTGCTTTGGCCTAACTTCCACTCTTAGACGCAGCTTAGATGTCATCAAGCATAACCAAAACGTGTCGAACTTGTAGTTAAGAAAAAAAGCAATCATGTTCACTCACGCCGGGGGTATTCGCATTTGAAGCTGAAGGTGGCGGAGCTTCACCAGTTGTTTCAACAGCGGGGGCGGACAAGAAGTGGTCACTCGACTCGTTGATTACCTTGAATAGAGCACACATAGACAATCACAGTGCAGTACAAAACCATAGATGTTTGATAGCCCCATGGCTGCTAGCCAATCCACTGCATTTTTTTTTCGAATATTGAGAGAAAGAATGATTGAATGCTTTCATTCACATGCTTGACTAATCCTTGCTCGTCTCGAGGGAATGACAGAGTAATGATTGATTCACATAAAATATAAAAAATGAGTAAATATAAATAAGTTAAATATAGACAATGTATACTCAATCTCCATATTAACGCTCGCATTTAATCTGAATTTCGGAGAAATTCCAGAAATTGCGGAACAGCAACCTGTCTATACTCCAAGCTTCAAGGATGGTGTAAAAGAAATACGGGCTACTAAAATGATTTTCGTGGCATGAAAAATAACCTGTAGTCGAATAAGAGGGTTGACAACGTGCGCCAGCTTGAAATTTAAAAAAAAAAAAACTTTTTGGAGCAATTATCTATCAGAATATCCTAATAAATCGAAAATTGAGTGCAATTGATGAAAAAATGAGGTAATTCGAGTGTAGTAAATAAAGGCAGGAAGCTAGAACAAAATCCAAAACTGCGTCTGCGAGGTAAAAACGACAAGATGTGCCATATCGTGGAGGTGGTACTACAGTTCTGAAATTGGCCCACTCAAATGGCCCTTTACAGCATCTTCTCCATTCGGTTTGCCCACGTCTAGTGTTTAGATGTGTTACTGCCAAACGAACCGACGTCGAAGTGTGGGATGTTGCTGTTTGAATGAACAGTCACATAATGGTAGTAACGGCTCTCCTTTCCTCGCAAAGTAATGCACCAGAAACGGCAAGCTTTTTTTCGACGTCTGTCATTTTCGCGCGTCGTTCTTCTATCAGTTTATTGAAATTCGGGAGTTTACTAGGCGAGGTCTCAAGGTCTTACGTAACAACAATTTCCTATAACAACAATTCTCTATTATCTGCAAACTCGCCTCTATCGCTTGCGCTCGTTGTCGGACATAGCTGGAATTGCCTTGATATTCCATTGAGTCAAGTGCGTACACTTGTTTATAGCTTTCAGAATCACCTCGTTTAAAAAACAATCAAATGGGCAAGAAGAAGACGGCTTACAAATTCCGAAAACAATAAAATTTTAATCGCAGAATCTTCCTACATATCTATAAGATAATCTTGTAACATTTTCGTTTTCATTTACTTCCATGCATTGAAATGTGAATGTGTGAATGACCAAGCAAAAGAAAGCAGTGAAAAAGCCACAAAAGGCGTATTACCAATGAAACGCTTTTGCACATGCAAATTCTTAACTGAACTTTATGTCAACATATTTCAAAGATTAAAAGCTGGTTAATGCCAAAGTTGCGAGCTAACCACTAGGCTTGTCACTTTAAGCAAGAGTCCGTACCAGTTTGCTGTACCAAGTAACATTTCTACATTTAGTATTTCACCATTTTTGTCTCTACCCATTTGCCATCTTTAAGAGCAGTCCAAACCGAAGATAGAAATATTTGCAAAGAAGTTGAAAAGAGTGCTATTCAGCCTTCAAAACTATAGCATCAGTAAGAGAGGACAATCAGCCCAAGGAACTGTAAGATCAGAGCATATTCGACAGACTGGAACTAACTGCGTTTGGTCTTTGATATTCCAGTTGATGCTTATGCACCAAAAGCCTCGCAACCCATTTTTGCACTGGACACGGAAGACGATCGACTTTTGACGCCTGAAAGAGAGGAACTGTTCCATGTCCGATGTAGTTATAAAGATGATACAATTTCAATAAATGCACCTGGAACCAGCTCCACTTCCATCCACCTTTACTATTTTGTTCACTGATATAAGCGTGGATAAAGTCATAGCTCGAGGTTTTCACCTTCTCGCTAACGTGCAAGGCATAACGACCATGTCGCAGGCCAGTCATAGGTGTCGACTGCGAGACACTTGGCGGCCGAGCTGCTCCCTAAAAACGCTAAGTGAGAAGAAACATACAACACTAGTTCAGAGTTTACCCAATCACAAAAGATGGCTTGTTCAACACGAATCCAGTCCAACGACCTTTATTTTGTCCCAAAAGCGATTACATTGCGATTGCACAATCACAATACAAACCCACGTGCCATTCTTAGCAGCTAACTATAAGAAATTGACACCTAAGCGACACTGCGCTTTGGCAAGACCACGTGGGGACATGCGTTCGTTTAAACATGCGCTTGTGTCCAAATGGCTGAGCACGAGGTCCCACTCGTCGTCTCATGCGTATCAGCAGAAACACGTTGTTACGGACGTGTTTAAAGAAGACTACCGAATCCATTTACTTTTGTTAAAGCAGATCCACCTGATATAAATATAAAAGGCAGAATCCCTACAGCATCATCGCTTGCGTATGAGCTTGGACTTACGCCTTCTGGAGTTCCCCTCAGATGAACCTATGTCTCTAACAAATATAGATTGTTCTGAGCACTCCGTGATCTACATAATAACGTCAACATCATCTAATTAGAAGAAAAATCCATCTGAACCTAATGTTGAACGATCGCTAATCACCATGAAATATAATGGATCACCAAGGGGGATGGGGAAACCTGTGACTTGTACAGCATGTGGATGAGCGTTTTTTATTTATTTATTTATTTATTTGTTTACATGCGGATAAGCGCATGTGCGTAATAAAACAGGTAGTACTAGGAAACAATATATACAAAAATTCCATCAGAAACATAAACCATATCTAAGATTAAAACATAAGTGTGTTTTGTACATGAACTACAAAAAAAAACTATAAAACTTCACGTCTGCTCGAGCCATACAACATTTTCGATGGGAGAAACGGAGAATGTGAGAAACTTTACTTCAGAAACTTATTGATAATTGCTTTAAACTGTGAAATACGAGAAGGTAATTCAGTTTTTTTTCAATATTTGGGTGAGGTCTTAATTCACCCTGTAATTGAAAAACTCTGCCATTACTGAGTTCGATGATGGAGGTAGAACTATTTTCATGCTAGCCCCGCGAGTGTTTGAGTAACGAATAGGGAAAAAGGTGGAAGCGTTAAGTTTAGTTTGACCTGATATGATTTTATATGCCATTATCAGGTCCTGTTTACGTCTCCTATTAGCCAATGTCTCCAGCCGAAGTTTCATATTCCTAGTTTCACTGGATGGGATGTTGTTATAGTCAAATCCGCCGATTCTGAGCAAAACCTTATGTGTGAAACTATTTTGAACTCTTTCTAAAGCATGGGTATTTTTCACTTTGTTTGGGTTGAAGATCACAGTACCGTATTCGAGTAGGGGTCGGACATAGATCTTATAAGCCCTAACTAGGATAATAGGGTCATTAGTCAAGAGGCACCTGAACAGGTTTGCTACTCTTTTCATACCTGAAGCAGAAATTCTCTCACAGTGTTTGTCAAAGCCCAATTTATTGTTAATATGAAATCCTAAGTCAGTTGTTTCAGAAATGGCAGAAATCTTATTACCACCAATGAAGTAAGCAGTTTGATTATTTTTGGGGCCAATATGTAAAACTTTTGTTTTAGTGAACGAGAGAGGAAGGTTCCACATGCTAGACCATTGTGCTATCCTATCAGTGGAATTTTGGAGGATGTCCTCATCGCCGGTGTTCTGTACAGATTTGTACAAATTAACATCATCTGCAAACATTTTGCAGTTGACATCAAGCCCTGAGAAGAAATTAGGAATATCCCATGTGTAGATGTTAAATAAAGTGGGAGAAATAACCGAGCCCTGAGGAACGCCACTAGTAATCGTTCGGGCTGTGGAAAAACTTTTATTTACGATGACACGGAATATCCTACCCAGAAGGAATTCACTGATCCACCTGATTATTCTGCTATGTATACCAACTTGATTCAATTTCTGTAGAAGAGCATGATGATGGACTTTGTCCAATGCTTTCTTGAAATCAAAATATATGATGTCAACGTTGTGTTTTTAATTTAGCGCTATCGTCCAGTCATTGAGTACTTCCAGCATTTGAGTAACTGTGGATTTGCCCCGACAAAATCCGTGCTGGTCCATAGGAATAACAGTGTTTCTCGAGATGTCAACTTTTTTGTTTTGTCGATTTTTCTTGTTCACAGACAATATTTTAGGCGATGAGTGGATGAAACTACGAAATTCTGATTATGGTTGATGACTTCAAACTCGAATACTCTTTGTCGGAGGTATGCCCTAATCTTGCATTTGTTTTCGCTTGAAATTGGCTTCCCAAAGGACAAAGAGCTAGAGGTTGACGAAGTTCTCTTCTTACGATTTTAAACTCAAATATAACCATGGTCGTGGTCGCGGGATGTCGCTAGACGATCAGGCGTTGAGGACAGCCGTGAAACCTGAACCGGATCCTACCATCTGGATGATGAGAGAAGGGGTGGACGCTCCCTATACTACAGTTTAAATGCATCTGACTGTAAGCAACAGGGTGCGGATCCTTAGTTACCCATGGCATCTGGCACGAAGGGAAGCGAGCGCCCTCTGCAGCTGCTATCGGCACTAAGACATCAATGCAGTGCTCTAATTTCAGTAGTGATGGTCATAACAGAGTGAAAAATTGTTCTTGGTCACTTTTTTCACTTGCTCGCTTTTTCACAAGGCACAAAATCTCCCGATTTTCCAGGATTCTGTGCTCATTTGCGAAAATCCCACTAACTGACGAATATGCGCAACTATTCAAAATGAAATGAAATTATTAAACGGTTTTAATTAAAAAAAACCTGACTGAAGCAAATCCTGATGTTTTGAAGAATCTCCCTTAGTTTTGACCACCACCGATGGTAATCATTTTTAGACTTCATTTTCCTTCCTGAATTCTAATTCTTGATTTCACCAATGCTCATCTAATGAAAAAAAAACTTAAAGTGCTCTGAGAGCCCAAGGATAGTTCTGAGCGGAAAGATATTTGCTATGATCGGACTATGCAGCAGGCCTCGCTCCGGCTGCACCTAACATCTCGGCTAACTAAGTGCCGGCCCCCTAAGCAACAGGGTGCGAAAAGTGCGGACGTGAACACCCTACGATCTGACTGATGATCAACGTCTTACCGACATCTTTTTTAACTCAATTTTTCGTCCCAAAACGAATGAATTCTAGAGCACGCAAATACTGTGCATAAAGCTCGATTTCTGTACGATGAAAAGAAATGAGTACGGGTGGAGACGATTTCCCACTTCTAAGACTTCCCAAGCCAGATCTTCTCTCCATGGAGGTTGTGTCAGGAGTTTGGTGGTGCTGTAAGGGTATGATTGACTGCACCTTTCTACAACCTAGTCAATCGTGGGCAGCAGATTCCTAGTATTGTAATTCCGAATTGAGATCCGCAAATCTGCCATAGATGTAGTTGGCAGTGGTGAACAAGAGCTGGTTTTCCCCTGCTCCAGGGTAGCGTTAAGCAACAGCTTCTAAAAGTCACCCGGTAAAAACTGACGCAGTAATGCATCGAAGTTCTCACTCAATGCCCTCATTCCACAGACCATTACCCTACTGTGTATGATTTTTCCGAGCTCCAGATACAATCCTGCGATACCAGCAGATTGCTGATCTGAATCATGCTGAAATGGTCTTCCAAAAGTTTGCGGATTCTTGTGATCTCAGTTTTTGTTGGAGAGGCGTGCATTCCTAGCTATGTTGTCGGGGAGGATCTGCCGAATCGAATGGTTACTAAACTGTTTGTTGTTCGGCTTCGATTTGAGTACTCTTGCGTTTTCGCTTTATTGGCTAGCTTTCGGTACAATAATACCTTCGTCAGGCCTATAACGTTTACAATTGCATTCAGTCTATTGTTATTCCTACAAATATTATGCGAATATACTGACCAGGCCAACAATCAAGCTAGGCGACAATAGATTCTGACACTAGCAACTAAGCGACAGGACAACTGCGCACTGCCCACAAGAATGAGAGTCACTTGAACGACAGATGTGACACTGTCGCAATCACCACCGCTATATTCCTATCTTATGAGTTGCAATGCATCCGCTAGTTCATTCTTGTTGTTGATCTCTGGAGAGAAGCGTTTGATGGCAAGAGCCTCCATCATTTTTCTTTCCAGCGGTGCATCCAGTGAGCGGTGTAGTATTGTGACCTTTATTTTAGGAGGATCCTCGTGTGTGTGTGTGTGGTGAAGGGTGCGATGATGCGAGAAACTGCTGTTAGGATAGGAGCTAGGATTCCGTAGTGCTCGCATATGCTCGTCTAGACGTTTATGGAGCGGTCTTGCCGTTTCTCCAACGTATTTACGTCCGCATCCTTCACACGTGACCAAGTAGACCGTTCCTCTTAGCTGACATATCTTGTTTCCTGCGCAGTAAATACAGTAAATACAGTTATTTTAGCCACATTTTTCTTCGTAGATCCTCGTCGAGGTTAGCAAGCTCTTGCGGTTCGGAGGTGGACGGAACACCAATTTGATTGGTAGGTTTGCGGCTTTCACGATTCGATTCACATCTTTGGCATTTTGTTCGTTTACATGGGGAAGTACTAACGGAATACCCCCTGGAACGAAGAACGGTCGCCATGATACGGGTTCCGAGTTCGTGTAACCATTTTCTTCCAATATCTGTGCTACTTTTTCCTCCACCTCCGGGAACTCTTGACTGCATATTCTCCTTTTCGCCGTGATGAGGTTTCTTATCATATTTGCTTTCATGTAAAGGGGATGCGCGCTTCGAGAGTGTAATATTATATTCCTGGTTACTAAACTGATGAAAAAAGTAGTGCTTGATCCAAGTTACAACACTTTGAAGTGAAGGGCCCATTTCGGCAATTAATTCCGCAACAAACTAATACATAACATCCCAACTATGAACATTTGCAATAATATACGCATAGCCCTCCTCAAAATATCCCTACAAGCGCCTTTAGCAATTGAAAACAAAATATTGTGAAAGCATCCGTAGGGTAGCAGCAAGAAGTCTGGGATTTCAAATTACGAAAATAGTAAAACATAAATCATGTTAAGAAAAGTGCACCTCGGAGGATTTTGCTTCACAGAGTAACGTTTGCGACTACTTAGAATACACTGTTTTGAAGATAGGATATTTGGGTTAAAATCGAGAAATCTGGTACCGGATAAACCGGAACGAGCAGCAGCTGGTCTAAAAAAAAACTAACCCCGGACACTTTCTGCACGTTGGTGGCTGGTGGTGCACCATACGGCTCCATTGCAAACACAGATATAGTATTTTTGGGAATGGGGAGAAACTGTAGCAGTGCACGTAGTTCTGGTGGCACCCTTTGATCAGCTATTTCCTTCTAAAATGCCAAGTAGAAGTGTGAGGGCAAAAGAAGTGTCACGCCTAAGAAGTGAAGTTGAGAACTTGCCTTGAGTTTCTTAATTATTATCGAATAATAAGGCCAACGGAATTTCGGCTCGCTACCTTCACTCAACTGCTGTGTTGCGGTTGAGGGATCCGTCAATGTCCAAAGCATCAAAGTGGATAGCATATCGTAGCACGAGTCATACAAAATTCTGAAATCGCAAACTTATATACAGTCACCAAACAACTGATCGTCACTTCTGCCTAAAGAATTTGCGTGCATGACGAAGTTATTATTTAGTGGAAACAAATGCGAGTAACAATGAATCTTTCCACAGTTAAGCTTTCATTTCATTGGTTCTTTTGGATGGGGAGGAAAATCATGTTATAATTTGAAACCAACCAAGTATTAGGACCCATCTACAATATAAGCACACGGGACGGTGGTGACCGGTGAAAGCGGACAAGCAGCTCTCTTCATTGAGCTCCATCAATTTCTTCCCATATTCTATTAATTCGAAAAAGTTATGCGTTTACCTAGCCCGAAGATCTCGTTAAAGATTTGCTAAAGAGCAATCCAAAGAGAATAATCGTGTTCGACACATGGGGTCGTATTCACGAAACTTCCCGTCCCGGGGACAGTTACGTTGCTACTCAATTCAGGTTCGCACACTAAGTCTCTGCATCGCTCTTCACCTGGAGTATTACAACAATTACTGTTTTTGCAAGCTATAGCTCCGCTACAAATGTAATCAATAGCTTTAACATGAATACTGTGAATGCCTCCTTGCCACGACGCCTATGTAAGCACCTGCAGCCGCATCGCAGCGGCTTCGACCGTACGACCTCTTCCGCTTGTATCGTCAGTACGCCGCACTCTACAGCACAAGAGTGTGCGCTTCTTCAAGTTATCATCAGCAATACGTCCGAGATTCCCTACCACAGTTCTCCGCGTCAATAGCGTGGAACTATTCAATAGGTCTGACCCTTTGTATATACTACAATAAATATTGTTATTTGCTATTACTGCAATAAATTTATTATTTGCTATTATTCTTAAGAGCACAGCAATATCCGCGTGGCCATCCAAAACTTGGGTGAAGGCGAGCAGCTCAATATCTTCCACACAAGCTCTCTTCACTTTGCTCCTTTTATTTTTGGTTTTCGCGCGCATTTGACGGTCACAGCTCGAATGCTTGGAAATATTTCAAGAGCGGAACCTTTTCACCATGCACACTGCGTTTATCTGAAGAATTTACGCACTCGCATTACAACTACACATCTGATGTGAACACAAGTGCCGCAAATGCCACCAAATGGTCAGAGCTCTGAGAGGTCACAAATGTCGAGATTGTACCTTCATTTCCCGCTTGATTTGATGTGTTGCTTATGAATTTCATAACGACCTGCACAGTGTTTTTTTTGGTTACCTCTGTAGTGTGGGAAGTTTGCTATTTCATAACATCCTCAAAATTGGTACACAGCGAATATATCAATTGAGAGTCACAATTAAATTTACCGCATTCACTGCAAAGCTGTTTCCCCCAAATAATCATCCTAGAGCTATTTTTGTTGTACAGCATTGCAATTGTAGCACCTTTTACGCATTGGAACCGGTGCTTATGTTCGTTATCAGCGTTTTAATAATCTCGTATAAAAAACATGGGACTTTGCGTAGTCACACAGGAAACAACACTTGGAACAAAAATGGATGTCAGTTCGTGACGAAGTGCGGATAGTGCCCTGAATCGGGTTCACCCGGGAAAAATGTTCTTGGTGGCCATTTAGCACAAAAAATGCAATGAAATGATCGAGGAAAGGTAATATTAATCAAAACAAAACCATTGCTCGAGTATCGAAATCGGGTTCTGAAAACCATCTTTGCTGGAGAAGTAGGGTATACTTACCTACGACGAACAGACTCGAAATCCATCAATAATCGACACAATGGGCGATTTTTTGGCAATATTCTGGTCCCGGGAACTTAGGTTCCCGCCGACTACGGCGGGAGCGAAATGGGCGTGGCCAGGAGTTGTCAGGAACGAGCAGGAAGTGTCAAAAACGTTCGTGGACACGGTTTCGCTGGGAACCCCCACCGCGACGCGTACGCAACGCGCACTTAAGTTCCCGCTAGCTTCCCGGGAGGCTCCCGGGAAGTTTCGTGGATACGAACTATGGATTCATGACAAAAACTGATGAAACCCGTACCATGGGGCAAGGATTTACGACAGAAGTGACGAAGCATACCAGCAAATGTTAAAAAAAAACGAACTAAAAAAAAGAATGCGCAAAACTCCATCAATATGATGTCTAAGAACAAGCAGGATGTAAAGAACTGGCAAGAAAAAGACAAAAAAAGGCCACAATGTTATTTTCAACATGGAAACGGGAAATGAACTTCTTTACCTGTCCTTATCTGGTGAAACCATACCGTAGAGCATCATTTGAAAGAAGAGGTGGGACCATCCCTCACTGTGCTGTGGTTGACAGATCTAAAACCCAACTACCATTTATTTCCATGTGGATTATGAAATAGACAAAGAGAAAACTAAACCATTTGTTGCACTACCAACTAATAATAGGGACTAGACAGCACACCCGGCTTCGCTCAAATGTTTTACTATCCCAGACTATTTGAAACCGATGAGCACAATTGCTTTTGCCACATCGGTTTCAAATGAATCTTCTCGAAATACTCATAGTTTTTTACCAGCATGCTAACTCCGCTTTCACCGACCTGCGAGCGTCATGAATTTTAAAAAAATGTTAGTAAAGTTATTTTGAAGATAGTATGATTCGGAAGGCACATCGTATGTGTTCTGCTCTTTAGCGAATTCTAATGAGCACGTTCATACCTGTTCCACTAAGCAAGTTCTTACCCGTCCCTATGCAGGAGCAGGCAAAGAATCCATGAAACCAATAAGCCGATGAATTCGTACAAAATGGTAGTTACAATCGTGCGCAGCTTATCGGAGAACCCCAGCAGACATGTCTTCACCGACAATTTGACAACAACAGAGAAAGATGAAAAAAATCGATAAATCGGCATTTTCAATGGTGCGAAGTGGTTGTCATTTTCAGCGTAATGGAAAACTTATTAGTAGTCATGTCCTTACAGAACCCTGAGCAAAAGTGGTCAAAAAACGAATAAGACCAATAAGTCGATATTCGCGTTCAGTATATTGGAAAACCACAATGCATGTGTTTCCCCGGATCCCTGAGCGAAAATCGCAGAAAAGTGATAAAACCTATATAACCGGTAAGCCAATCGCTAATTTTGGATTAACACATAACGGACAATACGACGCACCGGTGGGTCGTACGGGAAGTTACGTACAGGGGTATCAAAAAGTTTCCGGCCTCCGCTTGCCTGTTCCATATTTCGGTACTGTTTTGAGAGCGTCATGTAGGGTAAAGCCTTTCATGCTAATTTGCAAGGTTTCATGAGATTTCGTCAAACTTCTCAGAAATAAGAACGTTTTATTCAAGGCAAGGTATGGTTGTCGTTCAAAAAATCTATATCAAGCGAGAACAAACCGACGAATTTTTGTTTTGTAAACGAAATTTATTGAATAATATCTAAATCTGCCCTTGAATTCTAAACGAAGAGGAAGTCCTCTAGCATTCCCAGATAAAATTTTGGAACTCAATGTTTTCATTGTAGTGACAGACGGTCAGAAACGGAGCGACCTCTAATCTACGAGCAGAGACAAGACGAAGGCGGATTACTGCCGCTGTAGAAAAAATAATTGAGCATCGCAGACAGACTTTATGAGCAGAAAATGTACAAGGATATAAGCTATTCAAAACTTTCTTTGGAAATTCTCTGGGCTATCATCTCACAATTTTGACTTCCGTATAACATTGAGTCTCTGAAACCTTTTCGGCGTTCAACAAGAAAATCCCAGTTGAATATTCAAAGAAGATTTTTGGGAGCTTTATAGAAAGCGAAAAGGACTTTCTGCAGTATCTTGACTGCCGATAAGTAGCAAATTCACTGCCAAGATGTGAGGTCCCAATCGCGTAGTACTGGGTCAGGACGGGCACATTTCTGAGAGCAGTGCCATCGAACACGGTAGCGGGGGTGAAATCGTCTGGCCCAAAGTTTTTTGTGATAGAGAAAAGATCTTGTCACCTAACCACCTGTATGTAAATCCCATTGAAGTGGATTATTATAACGCTACTTTGTTCCACCCATTTCGAAAGCGAATCAAGAAAACTGACTGCAGAAATCCAATCACAGAATTCAGGCTATTCAATGAGTCATGCTTTTTCACAAAATTGCATTGCTTCGTGACAGTGCGAATGCATTTCGCTAATTCAGCCAGTTCATAGACGGGGTCTAGGGACTAGCTACTAGAATCCGTAAGAAATTCTGAAACGGCACTTCAGCGGAACAAAACAACGAAAAAGAGTCGACGTTCGGTGTTTAAATTCGGGTGATAAAAATTCCTATAAAATTGGGCAAGTCAAATAAAATGACAAGATGAAGAGTTTTTGGTCTTGCAGGGATGCATATTCATTTCCTTTAAAATTTCACTGCGGTAGCTAATCTGCAAGTGGTCCAAGCCGGAAACTTTTTGATACCCCTGTAGAGGACAATACGACCCACCGGTGGATCGTATCCGTTTTATCCCTTTTTCTTAGGTGGAGCTCCCCCAAATTCTGACCCTTGGGGCTATTCTACCCGCTGAACACGGAAATGGCATCCATTTTGTACCGTTACTGCGATTCTGTAGGATTACTGTAGTCACACTGCAGATACTGTTGATGTATTTTCTCACAGCATCTACAGCAAATTTGAACTTTGTGGTGATTTGAAGTGCTGAACATGAATACGTCATCAGTCGTGCACCGCAGAGCTCGTATGGTTACTGTAGATATACTGTAGATGAATTTAATCACCAAATTCAGTGAAACTTTGGCAAGTGGGGTTATTTGACATGCTGAGCACGAAACTGGCATTCATTTTCTACCGTAGCGCAGTACTGTGGGGTTACTGTAGGCATACTGTGGATGCACTTTGTTCACCAAATTCAGCGAAACTTTGGCAAGTGGAATTGTTGTTGTTAAAAGTCACCAATAACCTCTGCTGTCCTCTGAAGGAGGTGCACGCAAAATTTAACTCGAATTGGCCTACTCTGCGCGGTTTCTATTCATTACACGCATACACGCATGCATACATACCTATATACAAACTTTCACTTTTATATATACGTTATACATGATGGTGGACTGCACTTAACAATATGTGGAAGGTTATGACCAGTTGGAAATAGTGCTGCGCATATATGGCAAAAAAAGAAGAAGATTTACCTCATCATCGGTACAAAAAGACAGGTTTCGCTCCTAGAATTTATACGTACCTGCTTGAAAATACCTCCCACTAATGAAAGCCGGAGTAGCAAACCTTCTCGCTCAGCCGAAAACTTCTCCATAAGTGGCAAAGCAGGATTCTGTGGTAGAAAACGTGAGATTGAAAGACAAAAACAGTTGTGAAGTCTCTCACCTCCTTCGTTTTGCTGGTGAGGTCAAGCAGTTGTTTGTAAAGAGATGATACCAAAAGATCTTTATTTGGTTGAAAATCTTCGCCCTTCAGACATGCCAGAACCAGATTCAGAAATGGTTGTTGAGAAAGTAACCATGCGCTAAAATAAGGTGTGAAAGTTAGCCATATTTCGTTGCCCAATTTCTTTCTGAACAGTGACTATGACGGAGCTTCGAAAACCTTTGCTGTATCCTCTCCTTCGAACTGTCGTTGGCTGTGTCCAGCATAGAAGCAGCCTCTTTAAGGAACTTACCGGATACCTTGAAAGAGAATAAGTATTGACCATTGTTTTAAGTTTTCTAAAAAGGACGTACAGTCATGTGATGAAACTGATTTGGCACATTATTCGGTTGCGGACACAATCGGACCAGCAGCGCAATGAGCCAGAAATTAGTAACATGACGGAAGCGGAAGTCTCGACCAAGCTACAAACAACCACACAGAATTTTCTACCCATTGCAACAATACTGCGTTCTGCTCCGAAAACGACGATAGTTGAGTATTCGGACACACTGCCTGTTTTTCTCCACACCCTTTCCAATTTCTACGCATTTTCTCACGCTTTTGTTCTCTGTGGTGTTCATCCAACTATCTTCGCCAGTAAAAGAAACTCTGCAAGTCGTTGAATTACTCACAACGGCTGAGGAAAGTTGCAGACCTTCTTTGTGAGCATTAGTGAACAGATCTCGACAACACTTCCCAATTTCTCCCATAAGTGCATCGGCCGCTATGGCGCTCTGCTGTGCATGCTTTTGTGCACCTTCCGGAGAGATCTGCAAGGAAATTCATTGGGAATAGGTTCCGCAAGATATCAGATGAATCAACGCTGACATTTCTAATTATGACAATGGAGAGTGCTACTAAAAGAAAGCGAGTAGGAAAATGTAGACAGACCTCCTTAATCATGAGCATGAGGTCGAACAAAGTAGCCCTCATGTTCCACATGTTCATAACAGCTAACAACTTGTCAATTAGAGCTTTCTTGGAATTCCCATTGCAAACCGACAACTCCCTCACGATATCTCTCTCACTTCTTCGGCGAATACCAAGTCTCAACAGTTGCTGCCCCTAGAAGACAATCACTATCAATATAGTCGCCAAGTTCATTCTTCTTTATCCTTGTACTGTCTATATCTGTGTCATCAAAAGTGACTCACGAGGCAATTCTGTTTCAATCGGTCGTGATTAAACGCTTCCATGCGATTGGTCTCAACTATTTTGAACATCTTCATCGTGACCCAGTCCTCTTCACAGATTATGAGCTGTACAGCTTTCAGCAGGATCATGAGATATTCGCGTCTATAGGTGGTGGAATCAACAATCCGGCTAGGCTCAAAGCTGAAAGGATTTAAGATTAACAGCAAATAAAACGCCGATAACCCAGGGTCAAGCGTGGTGTTGGTAAAAAATCGACCTCGAGGCGACCACCGCCCCCCCCTCCAGAACATTCAATTCCTTTTTACATTTCCAGCGTTTTGCATTTTGGCAAATTTTAAAATATTTATTTTGAAAGACACTTTTTGAATTCAATCATTTTTTTTAAAATTAGCTTTTTCAATATTCAATTTTTTTTATTTTTGAACATTAAATTTGATGGATTAAACTCCTAGTCATTTGTCACGCATGTGTTTGTCGCACACTACACACTTTTATTATAAACAATTGGTGTGAAGTAGGAGTCGTATTCGAGCTCAAACAGGTTCAGGCTTCGATCTCCTTGGGAGCCTAATTTTCGCAACATGGAAAAATGGAATTGGAGCTGTTTGACGTCAAATATCCACGCGTCCGAACAAAAGCGAATTGTCGAGACCTTTTCTGAGAGATGAAAGTCGTCTTTGAGTGGCTTTCTTTAAATGCGGCACTCACTGAAATTTTTGCGTTTAAGATTTCGCGGTAGATCGGAGTTTGTAGGGACGATGAACTCATCGACAACGATGAAGTAGCGTGAAACACGCGAAAAACACAGAAAATTATGGTGTAAATTCATGTGTGTCCACAACGGGCGAGTGTTCCGTGATGGGTCCCGCCCTGAAACCCTGCAAATAGTGGGAATTCCATAAGCTGGCCTCCGCTGAACCACATGCGCACACTCTGTCAACTGGCGCGACAACACCCTTTTGTCTATAGCGGCACATTTGTCCAGGGCAGAATCTTCGCAGGTAGGCGGCCAACCACAGTGTTCAACTTACTGTTGCGATTGTCCAGCGGTCCGCTATATGGTAAGCGACTCATTTAAGAAGTGAGAATTTCCGTAAGTGCTGCCTTTAACTCAGAATTAAAATCGTACACGTGCAGATGTATGGTTGTTTGTCACGACTTTAAAAAGGGTTGGTGGATTAAAGGCAGCGTACAGGCAAGACCTTCGAGCTTGAGTGCCCATCAGATTATGATAGCGGGTCGGCTCCAGAGGCAATTGCCAAAGTTTCAGCGAAAACGTCGCAGAAATAAGCGAAATATCTGCCTCAGACCTAGTACCCAAACCCATCTCCAGTGTCCAGCCGGCCCACACGGCGTCTGCCATTTTGCGCGCGGAATTGGCGTAACATGGAGCATCGATGGAAAATATCGAACTGATTGTGGCAGCGCTCAGGCACTTTCAGCGGACGATCCGCGTGCCAAACCCTTGGTTGCGGACGGGCCGCGGACCCAAAATGTGGGCGGAGCTTCGCAGCGGACCAGCCGCGGACCCATTCTGAACACGGACCATCCGCGCGCCTTAATTTTGGCGTGAACTGTGAAACAACCGCGACGAAATATTACAGCATTTTATTGATTTGAATTCAAATTGCCGCGAACCCAGTGCTGACTGAACGTCGTATCTATTCTACCTATTTTTCTACCTATTTTTCGTTTGTTTTGAGTGTCTTGGTGTGGGGTGAAGTCACACACGCTTCGGTTTTCAATCGTCTCCCGTTTTCGTATACATAGAGGAATGCTCTTGTTTTACATTTTTCAAAGTTTAGGGTCACTTGAAGTGCATTACTTCCCCTCAGACCTCAGACCATTGTCGGAGAAGGCGAAGTGACAGAAGAAGTTGCGTCTGGCGCCGCTTCACAAGCTGAGCAGCCGAATCAAGCAATGGTACAGTGAGGCCGAGAAGTTCGGAAAGAGCACATCGTCCCGAGAAGTTCGGAAAGAGCACATCGTCAGTTGGTTACTTCTTTATAATTCCTAGCTTACCTGTCATTTTTACTAATTCATCTAGTGAACAGCTATAGATGCCGCATATTATACTTTTGAAGGGAGCACGCACTAAGGCTGCATCTATGGGTGACAGAGAAGAAGGCTTTGAAGTTCATAACCTTTTACAGTGAGTTCGTTTCTGTAGTTCCCAACGTCACTGTTATTAAAGAGTGTTTGGATTTTCAGAGATACGAATGATCTATACGACACCTAATAAAGCAGGCAGTGCAGGCGGCAAGAAGGGTGTTTAAATGAATATCGATATATAGAGGATATGTACAATACTCGTGACGCCACGGTCACTGATGTATTGTACACCTCCTTCTACTTATTCGTTCATTCTTGTCTGATATTATTTCAAGCTGTATAGACGTTGTCACGTAGACTCCTGTCATTTGAAGCTATATTTGCTTTGTTTGTACTGAGATAATGGTAAAATAAATTAATCATTTATTATATGTGATGTTAACGTTTTGTCCATTTGTGATATGAAGCGTTTAGACTGTTAAAGAAAAGGTAGAGGACGGAGCTATTCACCGGTTCTCAGAAAGGCGCGCGGCTGGTCCGTTGAAGGCACGTGGCTGGTCCGCTAGCAAGCAGCAGCGGACGGCCCGCGCACCCAAGTCCTGGCGAATTCTCAACCCTTACGCCGGCCGTCCTGTATTGGGTGCGCGCGCCGTCCGCTGATAGTGCCTGAGCGGGGTGTGTAGCGTTCGGTGCGATCCAATTAACAGCGAGAATCCAGAGATATGCTCCAGGGATCATTAGCGTCTTCGCACTTTGCTTGCACCTTTAATTGTGGTGATCGCTCGCAACCGAGCTGGCCGCATCCCCAGGAACTCTCCTCGCCGCAACGGTCGCGCGCGACATCGCGTTTCTTGATGCAGAAGATGTAGAATGTATAGTGGAGTCGTTTTGACAGTGCGTTGTCCGCGGTAGCGGCCCCGCTGGCATTGGAGCACGCAGTGCGGTTGGTCAAACAGTTGACCCACGATAGATTCGGCTTCTTTGACGGGTTTTATCGTCTGTTCCCTTCTTCATTTGTTCTAAGAGCTGAGAAAGAACAATATAAGGAGAAACTCAAAGATACTAGATGAATCATAGGTCAACTTTTTGACCGACCGCGCTGCGTGCTCCAATGCCAGGGAGCCGCTGTCGCGGAAAACGCACTGTCAAAACGACTCCACTACAATTAATTTCGATTTTGGTAAAAAACCGAAAATTTGGGAAACAAAAGATTTGTTCGGGAGTTACTCGACATGCTAATTACGAATTTGATACTTATTTTGTATCATGAAGCTATTTTAGTGGCGTATCAACAAGTAGTCCTTCTGGTTTTAGGCAGCCTAGATAACCCCTCGGACCTCGTCCTCACTGGCGCCGCCGTACCAGTGACTCTTCCGAGATCAGGGGAACACTCTTTATTATTGCTGTGTCGAGCTTTAAGAAAAAGAAAACCCTTAGGAGATAGCTTGCTGGGCTCTATTCCCCCGCGGGTAGCTAGGGTAGGATTTCACCGGGAAGTTAGCCGGGCTTCCCGGGAGTGGACGATGGAGCTTATTTGTTGGAGGCGACTCCGAACCGCCTCCCTTGTACCTCCCAGTCACTTGAATGCAGGGCTTTTGGTCGGATAGATGTGCAGGATACAATCTGCAGACACGCAAGTACACTCACGCACGCATGCATGAACACACCCACGCGCTGGCAGAAGGTATGGATCGTTCCGACACTGCAGAAACAGGGAGTCCATCCCCTGAATCCACCCGCGTCTCAGGGCAGGCACAAGGTCGCGTGTGGTCCGCGATTAGCCCCCTATCCGCCACCTGGGGACGCGCCACGTAGCCTCGCGACTAACCGGCTGGGATCCCTCTTATGAGGGAGATCCGTGGCGATCTGTACCTTCAACGCACGCACGCTTGCATCGGAGGCTTCTATCGAGGATTTGATGATGCAGGCCAGGAAGATCAGGTACGACGTCATCGGACTGACCGAGACGAGGAGACACCGGCCACTGAACGCCACCTTCGACACTGGAGAAGAACTGTTCCTTGGAACCTGCGACAGTAGAGGAGTTGGTGGAGTCGGTGTCCTCGTCAACACGAACTTGGCCATGAACATCGATTCGTTCGAACAGCTAACAACCCGAATCGGACGTTTGCGACTGAGAAGATGTGGATCAATACCGGCCTTGACAATCTTCGTCGCCTATGCTCCAACATCCAGCTACGACGATGAAGAAATCGAGGCCTTCTACATGGACTTGGAGAAGTTCTACAGGGAAGACCACACTTTCTACAAGGTCATTGTTGGCGACTTCAACGCCAAGATTGGCCCTAGGAGAACGCCTGAGGAACTTCACATCGGTACCCACGGCCTACAGTGGAACGAACAGGGAGAGAGGCTGTCTGAGTTCATCATGACGACGAAGACCATCCATGGTAACTCACAGTTTCAGAAGCCAACCTCCCTACGGTGGACGTGGGAGTCACCCGGTGGAGAGTACCATAATGAAATTGACCACATCATCGTCAATCGAAGGTTCTGCCTGACCGACGTCGGTGTTGTACCGAAGTTCTACACCGGATCAGACCATCGCCTCCTTCGTGCAAGATTCTTCTTCTCGCGCAAAGGAGAGAAAGCCGCGAAGTTCAAGAAGAGGGCTCCCAAATCCGTCATCAATTGGGATCTCTTCACTTCGTTAGCCGGCTTTTGGGAAGATGCCGTTGTCGACAACATCGACGAAGAATACGATCGGCTTGTTCAACATCTCTGCGACAGCGCAAGGAGAGCCGAGGGCTCAAGATCCACCAAAAGACGACTGTCTTACGAGACCCTCGAGCTGATACGCCAGCGCGGAGTCGCGAGAGCCGCAGGCAACTACCAACTGACGTCCGAGCTCGCAAAACGGTGCAGAGAAGCGATAAAAGAAGACCTTAAAGAGAGACGAGCAGCAGTATTGGCCGAAGCCGCAGAGGCAGGAAGAAGCATTCGCAACGCCCGCCGTGACTTCGCCAATCGTAAGACCAAGATGACCGCCCTCCGGCGCCCAGAAGGAACAATTTCTTCATCAAGACGGGTAATGGAGAAGGTCATCCACGACTTCTACTCGGATCTCTTCGATAGCCACGTCCATCTCCCCCAATATCACCCAAGGGAGGATGGATACGTTGTCCCATCAGTTCTCCCTTCCGAAGTCCGACATGCCATCAAGTCGGTGAAGAATCGTACAGCACCGGGCCCCGACAGGATTCGACCGGAACATCTGAAGAACCTACCGCCAGTTCTTATCACCACCTTGGCTAGGCTCTTCACGCGGTACCTGTCGGAATGCAAGGTACCGAACCAATGGAAGACCAGCAGGACCGTGCTGCTGTACAAGAAGGGAGACCCACAGGACATCGGCAATTATCGCCCCATCTGTCTGTTGTCCGTCATCTACAAGCTTTTCACTCGAGTGATTCTAAATAGGATCGAAAGGACATTAGATGAAGGACAGCCGTGCGAGCAAGCAGGGTTTCGAAAAGGATTCAGTACGATCGATCACATACACACGGTCACTAGACTCATTGAAGTATCGCGAGAGTATAAGATGCCTCTCTGTCTCACGTTCATCGATTTGAAGAAAGCCTTCGACTCTGTGGAGACAGAGGCGGTCCTCAAAGCCCTGGGCAACCAGGGCATACCTACTCAGTACATCAAGATATTTCGTGAGCTCTACAGCAACTTCACGACCAGGATTTCTCCATTCTACGACGACATCACTATCGACGTCAAGAGAGGGGTTCGACAAGGCGACACCGTGTCGCCAAAACTATTCAGCGCCACTCTCGAAGACGTCATGCGAAGACTGGAATGGGATTGCATGGGAGTGCAAGTTGATGGCCGGCGACTTAACCACCTTCGCTTCGCTGACGACATCGTCCTTATAACACCAACTATCGGCGAAGCGGAACGGATGCTGGCCGACTTTGACGACGCGTGTGGAAAGATCGGTCTCCAACTGAACCTGACGAAGACGATGTTCATGAGGAACGGATGGGTCCCGGATGCCCCATTCTCGCTCAACGGAACGACCATATCCGAATGCTCCAGCTACGTATATCTAGGTCGGGAAGTCAACATGATGAACGATCTCGCTCCAGAGCTGGGCAGGAGGAAGCGAGCGGCTTGGGGAGCCTACAAGAGCATCGAGGACGTAGTGAAGAAGACGAAGAACACCAGGCTCCGTGCCCACCTCTTCAATACAACGGTTCTCCCTGCTTTGACGTACGCCTCGGAAACCTGGGCGTTACGCAAGCAGGATGAGAATGCGGTCAACGTCATCGAACGCTCCATCGAGAGGGTGATGCTAGGAATAACCCGCCTCACACAAGTGAGGGCTGGAATACGGAGTTCCACCCTTCGTGAACAGTCGAAGATCAGGGACGCTGCCGCTTACGCCAAGTTGAGTAAGATCAGGTGGGCCGGACACGTGATGCGTCTTAACGACCACCGTTGGACAAGAGCCGTCAGCGACTGGACTCCACGGGACGTTAAGCGCACGACAGGAAGACCACCGACCCGATGGTCAGACTTCTTCACGAAGTCCTTCAAGGAAAGATATAATGCTCTTCGTGTCCCTCGAACGGACAGAATCCACTGGACAACTCTGGCTCGCGAGAGGGACAAATGGAAGGATTGCTGGCGCCCGCTCGGTACATCCGAAGATCAACGGGAGTCAAGGTGATCAAGGTGATCAACAAGTATGCGGCTGATGCTGAACTTTTCCGAATCTTCTCAAAATTTGCAAACAGGGGTTATTCTTCGTTCTGGTCACGGATTCAGTATCTATTTTGTATTATGATGTCATTATTTGTCAACTGAGGGACAGACAGGTGCACTTTTTTTCTTGAAACTATCGACTAGGATCTGTATTTGTAAGCATTAGATGGAAAAATATTTTGATCTATCACCACTCGAAATTTCAAGTGTTGAAGCCTTGCAAAACGAAACTACCACTACAGCGAAAAAAGAGAAAGAAATCGTAGGGATGTTCCTTTACGAAATTTTCCATGTAGTAATCTAGATTCTTCATTAATATGCATTAGCAAATACCAGGTTATTCCACGTGTTTCGCTCTGCAGTTGGTGTCCTCTCGAATATTATATTCTTATTGTCAGTTCCAGAGAATCATGTTGACAATACATCTGCAGAGTGGCAATCCAGCGGCACTGTATCCAGGAGGTACAGTGCCGTAAATCCGCCTCGTCCTCAAGCCGCACCGCCTGAGATCACACGCGGCGTCCTGCTGCAATTCCCGCAGCCAATCGGCTGAGTATCGATTGCCAGTAGGACGCCACGTGTGATCTCAGGCGGTACGCCTTGAGGACGAGGCGGATCTACGGCACTGTACGCCTAAAGTCACAGTGCATATCTGGAAGGCATTTCTTACACCTCATCTGGCGATGGTTTAATGATCGATTACGCAGAAAACAACGCAAATGTACATATATACAAGTAAAACATTCTAGAGCAATATTATTTTATTTATTTTATTTAACGCACGTGCACTGCACATGATAGGGTTTGGTGAAAAAAAAAAACAAATCAGCTTCAAAAAAAAAAACAAAAACAGGAACGAAATAAAACAACGCAGTAAAAAGCTAAGAAAAAAAAAAGAAAATCCGGAAACAAGAGAGACCAACATCATCTACAGGTGACGGTTAAGGGCTACTATAAATTTTTTGTGTTTGCTCGAAAAAGTAATTGTTTTAGACAATTTAGTATACGCATTCCCAGCTCTGTACGTGAAAAAGCTCCTTCTGATAGAAGATCTCGGTTGACGTAACAAAAGCTTAGTTTTACTTCCTCTGGTATTAGAGGATGAAAAACTGCAAAAGTATTCCACCTTGAGTCCGATGTTACTAGTGATGATTTTATGTACCATTATCAAATCATTCCTCTCCCTCCTTTTCTGGAGAGTCTCCAGGTTGATCTGGCGATGGTTTAATGATCGATTACGCAGAAAACAACGCAAATGTACATACAGTCCTTGTCGAAAAGATAGACGGATTCCGTAACTGCGGAAACGCGGTGGGACCTGAACGATGGATGCGGAGAGAGCATGCTCCAAGTGAGAGGATCCAGTAGGTCCTAACGCGATTCTGCGGCCGCTACGATATGAAACCGCACGCGCAATCCGTCTATCTTTTCGACAAGGACTGTATATACAAGTAAAACATTCTAGAGCAATATTATGAACTGAAGCTATATAGCGTTAAGTTAATGGCGCTTCACATGCTTAAATATTATATTATATGTTAACAACGCTGGGAACTCTAATTTCAAGGACGAATTTAATGAGAAGGGTCGGGAGAATTATAATGGCTAAATCCCTTAAAACTGCGCACAGGTTTCACTTCCACTTTTTCCTGTTTCTCGTTTTTACTTATGTACATAGGAACAGAAATTTTTAAAGCTTGAAATGTTGCTGAGTTGGATGAAAAATTGATAAACACTAAGTATATGCAATCTAGGAATAAATTCCTACGTAATAATGCAGTGAAAGAAGTGAGTTTAGCTATAGAAATCGCTCACGAAAAGTGAACAGAAGTGAGTGTGCGGTAACTAATTTGAGTAGATGGTTGAGAAGATGAAATACAAACAGAGAATTATGAACTTTTAATAATTTCAGCTTCACCCCTATTCTATACACTCTACATAAGTTAACTTCAAGCACTATGTGAACTTCTTACACGCTTCACCTTGAATTTATCGGCAACAGCAATTTGCCTCAGCAGTGTGAGATAGCCGGGGTAGTAGAATAAACGAGCGAAGGGTACGGCAGCTAGTCACGATATAAAATATATATTGGATTCTTTATCAGAGCGAAGAATAGCTTCTGTTTGCAAATTTTGAGAAGATTCAGAAAAGTTCAGTATCTACCGTACATTTGTTGAGACATCACTAAAGTGGCGTTATAACACAAAATAGACACTAAAAAATAAACATTATAAAAAAAATTTCGTAGTCATCTTGTCGAATAACCCCCGAATGAATGCTTTGTTCTTCGAAACCATCGTTTTCCTCCAAAACTGAAATTACATCTTCATTCAATTTTAAATGCTTCGTAATGTATAGGATTCATCATCTTATATAATCTACTGGAACTCTGCCAAGCCTCGACTCTCCACGGACTCCTAAAAAGGTCTGCTGCGCGTTGCTGTGGGCGTACATGTCGCACAGGAAACGCGATGTCGCGCGCGCGACGGTAGCGGCGAGGGAAGTTTCTGGAGGATGCGGCCAGCTCGGTTGGGAGCGACAACCGCGTTAAAGGTGCGAACGAGGTGTGAAGACTGGAGCATATCTCTAGTTTCTCGCTTGTAACTGGATCGCACCGAACGCTCGCCACCCGTAGCAGCGTCTCCCTACTGCGACTTATTCATCTATATGTACGCGTCTCAAGTTTGCGTATGTCATCTAAACATTCAGGTACTGTCACTTAACACTCCAATTCTTCAATTTAGATGACCCTGAACCTACAGTTTACGGGTCTATGTATTCTTGATGGGTGTTCTACGATTACATTATGTCGGAAAATGGTTATTCATACCAAAACATACCTCTTCTTGCTAAAACTGGTAAAAAAATGGTACTTTAGAGAGATGCGGACCCCTGAAGGAAAAGGAACTGCCAGGCTGAAGCTAAAATTGAAGCAGCGAACTGCGCTATCAATCGATAAAAAATTTTCTCTGCGCCCTCTATGACAAGAGTGTTGTCGGACATCTCGTCCACATCAGTCAGGAAGGCGCTTGGAAAATGGTTTTTCCGAGCGTTTTGTGATCATTCAAGTTCATACCTGCTATGAGTGAGCCAAGCTGGTCTAGAAACCACAGAGACCCAGTACTCGAAAATTTTGCCTGGACACTGCCTTTAAGTCGTTCTGCCATCATTAAGATTTGCGTTTTCTGATGCATATCTTTTTATTTTAAGAAATTCGGTCTGTCAGGATTAAATCGGGTTGGAAATTCGTTGATAAAAAGATGAGAAAATTGCCATTTTTACCAACGGTTTAACATCGGTTTACCAACGGAATAAAACTCGTCCCAGGAAACATTGAAAGTTGAAATTTTATAGAAATATAGAGCTTGACTTCCTCTTTCAGAGTCATGTTCAAGGTGTCATGAAAAAAGAAGTCATGAAAAAAAAACCTAATTTTTGGTTAGTTCAAGAATGTGCTGTTGGTCTGAAGCGAATAACTTCACAGTTACTTTACAAGAGGGAGCAGCTTAAACACATTACAAAAGAGGAGGACTTGCCCTTTCTTATATACAGATTCGTTTCTTACATGACCCTCTGATTCGTCAGTTATTGGGTGTCAACATACCTCAAATTCAACAAATCTGGCGGCCATGTCTTATGTGGTCTTATCGCCACAAAAAAGGTTGCACTGAACGAGAAGCCGTGGGATTTTGCACACTCATAAGGTTTGATTCTGAGAAATCTACTTCATAGCTTCGGAGCACCACGTGATGTCCAGAGGTGCCAGGACACCACCACCGGAACTGCATTTTGAGCTACATATTTATTGGACTCTAGGAGTCGATTTACAGCCAAACAAAACGTGCAAGCTTAAGAAAAAAGTGTTCACCAACGATTTTACACTTGTTATTCATGGTACTAAAAGAAAAGAGCATGCTGAAGTATTTGCAAACCTATAATAGCATCCTCGCGAGTAATCGAAGATGGATCTCGCTGGTGAGAAGGGGAATTTCCCCCGCTTCCGCATGTGCCCATAACAAAAACTTCAGAAGACGAAGTGGGTGACGCACTATTGGATCGCTAGAGCTTCGGTTCACCCCACACTCTACTCCACACACTGCGACGTGGTCTCGCGCGAGGAATATTTGAATCTTTGTTGTTGAATTTTGAACAGAACTCATCAGTTTCCATAGCTCTTTGTGCAACTACAAATGAATCAAACAAAAAAATCCTGCTCACTCCAGGTCTTTGAATCTTGTCCGCAGTGTGTCCATGAGGATGCAGATGTTGCTGAGCATGGGAAACAGCACATTGTCCATCTCACACCTAAACGATCGATAAAACAGTTCGGAACGGGAAAAGCAGATATGCCAACAAAACGACAAAAAACAACAAACGACATACCAGTGAATCATGGATAACATTAACTCGTCGGCACACTTCGCTAGAAGTTTGATCCTCGGAGTCCCTCCTACATAGTGTTCCGAAACTAAACAAAGAAATTAATCAACAAACGAATTCGCAAATGCGCAAATCCCTGGCTTGCCGTAGAGGTCAAACGCAGTTTTTTTTCTGAACCCAAGTAAGTATATAATATAATTACTTCAACTTTTATAAGCCGAGCTTACCAAGCATAGACATTTTGATCAGACCGAAACTCGAATAATCACTGAGTAAATGAAAGCGATATGCAAAAGCAAAGATGGACAATGGATTTGCAGGACAATGGATTTGCTTAGTCAAATTTAACAAGGTGTTTCTCTTGTTATTTAGTCTCGATAGTCATGCAGCACCGAAACCAGTTGGCTGTAGATTACTTATGCTGGGAAACGAAAATATTTGCAACTAGCTGCCGTACCCGGCTTCGCTCGGGTATTTTACTACCTTGGCTACATCACACGGCTGAGGCCAATTACTATCACCGATAAATTCATTAAAACATTGAAATCTCCATAATTTTGGTGATCAGCATGTTAGCTAAGCCCAAGTGACCCTTCCCCATCAACTTGTGGGCAAAAAGTTAGCGAAGCTATTTCGATGATATTCGATGTATTTGAACAAAGTTGTTGTCATATTCATATTCACCATTTCCAGGTACCCCCAGGAGACATGTCTTTACCGCTCCACTGGCCAAAAGAGCCAAGAATCAAAGAAATCGATATATCGATATTTCGTGCAAAGTGGTTGTTATATGCGTGTTCAGCGCATTGAAATACCTCAGTGGACATGTCCTTGTCGGTCCCCGAGCAAAAATGGAAAAAAATCAATAAAATTAGTAGTTCGATATTTCGTGCAAAATGCTTGTCATATTGGTGTTCAGAGTATCGAAAAACCCCAGTAGAGAGGACCATGTCCGCCCCCGAGCGAAAATGGGAAAGTCAATAAAATCAATAAATCAACATTTCGTGGAAAATTGTGGTCATATTCGTATTCAGCGTACTGAGGAACCCCAGGATACAGGTCTTCACAGCCCCATTGGGGAGAAGAGACCAGAACCAATAGAATTGATAAATCAATATTTTGTGCAGAATGGTTGCCATATTTGTGTTCAGCGCATTGAGATACCCCAGTAGGCATGTCTTTACCAACCCGTAGGCAAGAATAGCGAAAAATCAATAAAATCAATAAATCAATATTTCATGCAAAATGGTTGCCATATTCGCATTCAGCGTATTGAGCAACCCCAGAAGACATGTCCCCGCAGGCCCCTGGACAAAAATAACGAAAAATCAATAAAATCGATATAATCGATAAACCAATCGATAATGTCAGGTGCAAAGTAGCCTATAACCTCCGCCGGCCCACGAAGAATGTGCATGCAAAATTTGGTCCGGATCGGCTCACTCTCCGCGATTTTTATTCATTACATACATACATACATACACATACACATATACATACACATACACATACACATATACACATACACGTACACATACACATGCACATACACACATACATACAAACTTTCACTTTTATGTATACAGATGACTGAAAAGGTTGTCAAATTAAAGGTATTATTTGTGATGCACTAAAAAATAGAGAAATTACTAGCTGCAGTACCCGGCTTCGCTCGGATGTTTTACTGCCTTGGCTACATCACACTGCTGAGGCCAATTATTATCATTGATAAATTCATTAAAATCTCCATAATTTTGGTGATCAGCATGGTAACGAAGCTCAGGTCACCCTTTCCCATCGGCTTGTGGGCGAAAAGTTAGCAAAGCTATTTCGGTGACATTGAATCGATGTATTCGTACAAATTAGTTGTCATGTTCATACTCAGCGTATCGAGAAACCCCAGGAGAGATGTCTTCACCGCTTCATTGGACGGAAGAGCCAAAAATCAATAAAAACGATATTTCATGCGAAATTGTTGTCACATTCGTAATCAGCGTATTGAGAAACCCCAGTAGACATGTCTATATCCGTCCTCGGGCTGAAATAGAAAAAAATCGATAAGATCAATAAATCAATATTTCGTGCAAAATGGTTGTCATACGCGTGCTCAGCGTATGGAGAAATCCCAGTAGAAATGTCCTTGTCCGTCCCTGAGCGAGAAGGGAAAAAATCGATAAAATCAATAAATCAATATTTCGTGCAAAATGGATGTCATATTCGCATTCAGCGTATTGAGCAACCCCAGAAGACATGTCCTCACCGACCCTTGGGCAAAAATAACGAAAAATCAATAAAATCGATATAATCGATAAATCAATCAATAATCCCAGGTGCAAAGTAGCCTATAACCTCCGCCAGCCTCCAAAGAACCTACATGCAAAATTTGGTCCCAATCGGTTCACCCTCCGCGATTTCTATTACATACATACATACATACATACATACATACATACATACATACATACATACATACATACATACATACATACATACATACATACATATATACATACATTACATACATTACATTACATTACATTACATTACATTACATTACATTACATTACATTACATTACATTACATTACATTACATTACATTACATTACATTACATTACACTACATTACATTACATTACATACATTACATACATACATTACATACATACATTACATACATACATACATACATACATACATACATACATACATACATACCAGTGGCGGACGCAGGGGGGGGGGGGGGGCCCCCCCCCCGAGAATGGGTCGCCAAATTTTCGAAATTACTTTACAATACAAATAAAAATCTTGTGTTAGTTTATTTTTAATTGTTTATTTTTATTATTATTTTTAATATATTTTTTATTTATTGTTTATTATTATAATTAATATTATTACTAATTTTATTTTCCGTCTGGGTCCCCAAAACGGCGGAGACCCCACTTTTCTTCCCACGCCCCCCCTTCTGCCCACTTTCTGCGTCCGCCACTGATACATACATACATACACTTACTTTGATACTTTGATGGTCCATCTTCAGTGCTGGGTTGTCTTCTCAGTGTGGGTGAAGGGTCGGCCGAGGGGTCGTTTGACGTTCAAGGGAGTCCAGAGCGTTGATCTCGTGCTCCATCTGTCGTCAGTTCGGCGCATCACGTGTCCTGCCCACCGATGCTTTGCGGATGCCATGTAGTCTGTCAGGTCCTTGATCTTCAATTCCTTCCTCAAGTCTTTGCTACTGAGGCCGCATTTCCATTGCTTCCATCTATTCGTTCCCAGAAGACATCTTTCCAAGGCCCTGTGTGTCGTTCTCATAGCCAAGGAGATGTTTCTGTCATCCGTCCATGTTTCAGTAGCATAACACAGTGCCGAAAGTACCGTAGAATCAAACAGGTAAGCTCGCAGCTTCGAGTCTCTGATTTGACTTGTCGTTTCTCGAATCGTGTCCATGGCTGCCCACGCCGCTTTTCTTCTTCGCCCAATTTCGCCTGTCAAGTCGTTCGTCATATTTACTTCACGTCCCAGGTAAACGTAGCTGTCTACTTTCCTCAAGATAATTCCATCCAGCTGTACTATTCCGTTGTCACACCACTGATTTGCCATCATCTGTGTCTTCTTCATATTCATTTCCAGCCCGATGCTCTTGCTCACTTCGTTCAGCTCGTTTAGCAGCTGGTTCATCTCTGATGTGTTGTTGCTAACAAGAACCACGTCGTCTGCGAATCGTAGGTTTGAGAGCTTCTTTCCGTCGATCGTGATACCTTTGTCTTCCCAGTTCAGTCGAGACATAGCATACTGGAGGGCTGACGTGAACAGTTTTGGCGATATTGTGTCACCTTGTCGGACACCTTTTCCGATCGGAATGCGTAGTTTTTTGTCAAACAACTGGATTGTCGTCGTTGTTCCGACATTGCACTGCTCAAGAATGTTCACGTAAGCTGGATCTACTCCTGCATGTATGAGCGCATTCAAGACTGCATTCGTTTCGACGGAGTCGAATGCTTTTCTGTAGTCGACGAATGTGAGGATCAGAGGCATCGTGTATTCCCTGCATCTCTCAATCAGCTGGACGATAGTGTGAATGTGGTCCATACAGCAAAAGCCTTTTCTGAAACCTGCCTGTTCTATTGGCTGGTACTCATCAAGCGTGGTTTCAAGCCGGTTCAGAATGATCTTCGTGAACAGTTTGTACGGTATAGACAACAAAGCAATAGGGCGGTAGTTTTCGATATCTTCTTTGTCACCTTTTTTGAAGATCAACACTGTCTTGGAGCTCTTCCACTGATCGGGAATGATGCCAGCTTCGAGATAGGAGGTAAAGTGATCTGCTAAGAGTTTATGCATTGTATATCCTCCGACTCTAAGCAAGTCCGCTGTAATGCCATCGGGTCCTGGGGCCGTCCCCTTTCTCAGCGATTGAATTGCAATTCTCACTTCCGAGACCAGAATGGGTGGTGGCTTTTCTTCTGTGGGGGATGGGCGTCTTGGGACAACCGTTGTTGAGCGGTACAGATTTGTATAAAAGTCCGTTACAATGCGTTCCATGTCCGTCCTCGTCGTTTTGGGTATTCCCTGTTTGTCTTTCAGGCACGTGGTCACAGCAGAATAGTCCGAGAGTTCTCGTCGGCATCGTTTCAGGCTTTTCCTCTGAGCGGCTGTCGAAAGTAGCTTATTTTTGCGGTGCTCTCTAAGGGATTCCTTCATGGCCGCGCGACAGGCTTTATTGATGACAACTTTCTCCAAATGCGTCGCTGCCTGATCTCTTTTGACTTCGCCTCTACGGCGCAGCAATTGTTTGGCCTTTGGGTTAAGCCTTTCTCCTCTCTGTTTGTAGTTCATCATAGCTGCTTTAGCACAAAATATCAGCCCTTTCGCTAATTCTTCATAGTCTTCTGTGGGATCTTCCTCCTTCCTCCAGTTATATGCATTCATGGCCTTCTGCAGTTCGGATTCATCATACTCAGGAGAGCGTATAGGTGGCCCACGATGTGTGTCTCTTTTGAATATGCGATCGCTGAGTCGTATCTTGGCCCGTAGCAGTCTGTGGTCGGATCCGGTGTCAAAAGACGGTACTACTGAAGTGTCTATCAGGCTCCATATTCGGTTCGTGAGGATGTGGTCTAGCTCTGAATGAGTTTGTCCGTTAGGACTTTCCCAGGTCCACCGTCTGTGTTGAGGCTTCTCGAAGATGGAGTTTCCATGAAACAGGTTGCAACAAGACATCAGATCTAATAGACGAAAGCCATTGTCGTTCCTAGCTTCATTTCCGTGTCGACCTAGTCTCCAGTTTCCGTCGCTTCCATTTCCTACAAGGGCGTTGAAATCCCCGCATATGTATTTGTAGTATGACTTTTCCTTCTTAACTACTGCTTCCAGCTCAGAGTAGAAGTTGTCTTTGTCCTCTTCGCTGGCAACAGAGTTAGGAGCGTAGCAGTTTACAATGGTGATGGTCGCTTTCTTCGTCGTTCGTAATCGTAGCACAGCAATACGCGGACTCAGAATTTCGTGCGAATGAATGCTGGGCTGTACTCTTGGGTGGATCAAGAAACCGACCCCCCCCCCAACGTTCTTCGCATCAATCTTTTGCCCCATTATAATCAGTTCTCCGCTTTCCATTCTTCTTGCATACGGGGTTTTCGTTTTCGTCTCTTGCAGACATATGACATCGTACCTGAGCCTCTTAGATATGTGGAGAAGAGTTCTCAAGTCTGCGTCGGATGCGGCTGACCGGCAATTGTATGTGCAGATGTCCAAGCATTGTCCAAATCGTTTATCGGGATTTCCAGTGGCGCCCCGTCCCTTTCCTCTTCCGTCCTCGGCAGGGGCATCTCCGGGCGCCGTGGGAGAGCATGTCCGATTTCGGGCCGGTTTTCTCTCTGTTGCGAATGTCGTGGCTTTTCTGGTGGCCTGGTTACCCCTGGAGTGCCTTGCCGGAGCTATCCAAGGGCCGCCCGTTCACGCACTACAAGTAGTGCGGTTCTGAACTGCGTGGCCGTTTGTGCCGTTGGCCATCTCCCAGAGATGAACTCTGGTAGATGTTCACCCCTTCACCCCTTATATATATATATATATATATATATATATATATATACATATATATATATATCAGTGGCGGACGCAGAAAGTGGGCGGGAGGGGGGGCGTGGGAAGAAAAGTGGGGTCTCCGCCGTTTTGGGGACCCAGACGGAAAATAAAATTAATAATAATATTAATTATAATAATAAACAATAAATAAAAAATATATTAAAAATAATAATAAAAATAAACAATCAAAAATAAACTAACACAAGATTTTTATTTGTATTGTAAAGTAATTTCGAAAATTTGGCGACCCATTCTCGGGGGGGGCGCGCCCCCCCCGCCCCCCCCTGCGTCCGCCACTGATATATATATATATCAGTGGCGGACGCAGAAAGTGGGCGGGAGGGGGGGCGTGGGAAGAAAAGTGGGGTCTCCGCCGTTTTGGGGACCCAGACGGAAAATAAAATTAATAATAATATTAATTATAATAATAAACAATAAATAAAAAATATATTAAAAATAATAATAAAAATAAACAATTAAAAATAAACTAACACAAGATTTTTATTTGTATTGTAAAGTAATTTCGAAAATTTGGCGACCCATTCTCGGGGGGGGGGGCCCCCCCCCGCCCCCCCCCCCCTGCGTCCGCCACTGATATATATATATATATATATATATATATATATATATATATATACACATACACATACACATACACATACACACACATACAAACTTTGACTTTTATATATACAGATTTCGAGTCAGGAAATAGATTGTGCAAAATACAATCAGTAATTGAAAAATACCAAAGGAAAATCCAAGAAACTTGAGAAAACCTACGGTGAAATGGCTCATCAGTAGCACAACTGAGTTGGGCAAGGATCAGCAGCGTCAGACATACGCCAGGCTCACAATCGTATTCGCTTCTGCCAATAACTAAAACCATAAATTTCAATGTAAAAGCCACAATTATTTATGTACAACATAGACAATTCATCTTGACCTTTACAAGCCCTTACCATTGTATCTCCCGCTGACGAATGAACTCTGTTCTCTTTTCATGATAACAGGAAAAGCATTGTTAAGAAGTTCAGCTATTAGTCGTGGTACGCTGAAAGCGTATTTGCCCGCAAGCAGCATAACAAATGTTGCAATAGGATAATGTGTCGAACAATCATTAACCTGAAACAGAGTATTGGCAAAGGAATACCTACTTTATGGAAAAAGACAAACATCAATGTGCTCGAGCAGTTCGCCGTATCCAGTATGTTGGCTCACGCTCGTGCAGCAGAGGGCTTTGATGGCAGCAACCTAAAGTTGAAGACATGAACATGAAAGTACACTAGAGGCAACAAAGCCTTCAACAAGCTTGAAAGACGTGGAGCGTCATACATAAAGCTGGTGAAGCAATCCAACCCAGCGATTACGTAACTCGTTCAGTTGGACAATCGCGGGTCTCATCCGTATTGCCCTTCTCAAATATAACGCTCAACATCATGGCTTGAGGGCAGCTCTAATTTGTGTTCCTCCAAATTCATTGTTGGTTATGTCATAAAACACAGAAAACAAACCCATTCGTCTGCAAGCGCCGGTATTTGTGCCGAAATATGACCGCAGAAAGTGGCTAAGTCAGACAACCGATCGTGGTCGCGCATGAAATTCTGAGGAATAAATACGGATTAGGATCGCTGTGCCTAGCCAACAATAAAAGGGTGGTTATACCAAACCTTAGCCGCAATGAAGGAATTAATCACAAAGGAGTAACGGTTATACAGCTGGCCAAACGAAGGAAGTCGTTTCTTGTATTCGTGATAGGAGAAAAATCTCCTAAAATATTGAAAACTTTCAAAGACACGCACCAGAAATATTGCAACATTGTGGTTTAAGAAGATGTAAAACAAAACACTTGCATGAATACCGTGATCAAGGACAGCTTGGTGATAATAGGAAGTGTACCATAAACTTATTACAACCATATAAAACAAAATAAAAATACATGAGGGGATTTCTGATCCCAAGGAGATAAAGGAGGTACTAACAACTTCTTCTCGAACACGTCCTTGAAGAAGAGCGCATTGTATCTGCTTCCACCATTGTAAGAAGAGCTGCCATGATTGAAAACATGACGGAAATCGTCACGAGCTCCGTGTAGCTTTATATCAGAGAGCTAGAACAAACACTTTGGTGACATTCCCAACAAACGAAGATGAAAGTGTAAGGTATGAGATTCACTTGGCTCTTCTTTAGTTGGCTTTTCGCGTGGTAAACAAAGGCCGCAATCGTTCGACCCCAACTGGTCATCGGATATTCGTGCGCTCGAATCATCCGCTCAATGAGCTCATACAACCTGGAAGGCAACGCGCTTTAAACAATATGCAACAAATAGAGGTTTGTGGATATTTTGCAACAATGGTATACCACAAAAAAGAAGAGAGTTAGTGAACGAGAACCTACTGATTTGTGATGGTAGGAGCAAGATCTGAGTGTAGGAAGTAGTGCCAGTGCCTACAAATATAGGCAACAAACACGTATCCCAGTTGTCCTGACATGCTTCCTGGTATCACGTCGGCAGCAAGAGAGCGAATTATTTTCTCGGCACAAGGAAGCAGTGGAGTCACCTATACTGGTCAAATTAGTGTTGCAAAATTCCATGGTGTTTTTTCCTTTGAGCGTTAAAAAATGATAAGGTACCGCTTCACAAAGTTCAAATATCCCATAAATGTATTGAGCTGATTCAAACATTCCGCAGATGACATCCAATCCTTCAGAAGTAGGCATCTGAAGTGAATGCCCTAATATGAAATCTCGGATCATGTCAGAGAACGATTCAGCACACCAGCCGCAGATCATCATTTGGTCGTAGTATGTTTGGCTCCTGAAAATATTCCGATAAGAGAAAATGTTAAGTATGCACGACCAAAAACCGCTGTTGGGATTGGTGGAGGTCATTAATCACTATTTCATATGAGAATTAGAGGCATTTGATTTCCGAAAACTTCGTCAAAACTTTTCTTGAGATAAAGATGTGCTAGCTGAATTCGCAGTGAAATTAGCAGAGCAAAAGACATGCGCGCGACCTGAAACAGAAAAAGCAAACGAAGCAAGCTCTAGCCGTCGCCAACTTTACTTGAAGCGACAGATTCGGATAGTAAGTTTATGAAAACCTAGTAAGTTTATGGAAACCGTTACTACTCGTTCAAATTTCAAGATATCATTTCTTATAAAACCAAATCGCGAACCTAAATCGAGCAAGAATTTCCACGATCTTCTGAGAATTGATCGACTGCTTCCACGATGGAGCTTCATTGCCTTCCAAAAATTGCACATAAATTTTCTTTTGCCAGATTTTACAAACTTCTTTCGCAATCTAGAAAAATAAAGTTCGTGTATGAGTGAATGTCGCGGATTTGAGGCTGAGCTCAGAATGGTTACCCACTTTCTTCATTTCAGCTTTGTGATTCTCGCGGGCATCGTCCATACCATACAGAACTAGTGCCCGCTGGTTAGCCTCACTTCGGTGTTCCTCGGTTTGACGTAGAGGCATCTAAAGCTCATCTTTTTTTAAAGACGACAAGTAGGAAAGACTTCTCCACCTACTTGGATGAGGATTCTATCATTCATGGACATGGAGTCGTTTAGATACACGTGCTCATCTTTTTCCTCTTGCTTATAGGAAATAAGTCCAGTGGGTTTGGGAGGTTCTTCCGGCGTTAAGTCTTCAAACTAAATCAAGACAATACAAATAGTAGGAATACTTTGCCCAAACTACAAAGATTTTTAGCTCTCTATGCTTAGTTTCGTTAGTTTTAAAATTGCATTCATAAGTGAAAAGCTCATAGACTGAAGTGGCCTTTTTCCGATAGGATCCAGCTGATAGATAAGCCACTATGTCAACAGTGAAAGCATTTAACAGAAGGGTGCAACATGTTACAGATTCAGCGTAAACACCTATGACCGTAAAGGGAGAAAAGATGCTCTGGATGGAAGAAGAAAGCACCACCATGTGAGATTCCCTCCCACATCCATTCTTCCCCATTACATGATCCAAACGAACGCATCAGTGCGAACAATTATGAACTCAAGCTTGGGAGTCACGATGTTGCACTCACACATACTTGCCTTGGTTCTGTTCGAATTCCCGCCAGAGAAATTAGCAGGATTCAGCGCTAATTCCGTACGAACTCAATTGTCACAGAAAGATGTTGTAATGAACCTTAGTTGAAAGCATAACGAAAACAACGAAGTAGCCATCGTAAATTTAGGTAATAATCTTCTTCCGCTATTGTAACTCACTTTTGTTCTTTTGAACTGCTTATCGGTGATCTTCTCATGTTCCTGCGTATCTAAGGATTTGTTCCAGGGTATCGGTGCTTTTTTCTCCTTGTTCAGTCAACCATTCGTTCATTTGTATTAAGCTCTTCTTCTAATAAAATCATACCTCCTTTCTCACTGCACTCACCCCTCCAATTGGCCAGTGGAACCAGGCCTGCCAGCGTGGGGGTCTTCATACAATAAATTATTTCCACGCGAGACACATTTGAAACAAGTTGTTTTATTTATTTGCTTGAGGGAATAAATATCATTATAAGTTAGTGGATTTAGTGGAAAACAAGAGTGACTAACGCTTTCGATATCTGATAATATAGAGAAACACGAAAAAAAATGTTGAGACAGAGAGAATTAATCATTAAAAATGTTACCTCACCTGAGCAGAAATAAGAGAAGTTATAGGATCAGGAGGCTTGCTTTCGCACTTGAACTTCTCCATAACCGGACGCTGATAGTCAAGTTCACCAGATTTTATAAGTTCCTTCACAAAACTGGAATAATGCCTATGGTGTATTGAACAGTAACGACGGGAGAAATGAAAAGAAATCTATGAGCTCTTACCAGTCATGGACGAATAGCTTGAAACGTGAAAGCTCAATGAATAGAGTAACTAATGACGCAAACTCTTGGTGGTAGTATTTCGAGCCATATGTGGGGGCTTCCGTGTAGAAATAGTTCAGAATTATATCTTGCATGTGGAAAGGCCCAAACATGTATGATTGTTGATTTAACACTTGCTGATAAATAACCTGGAACATAAGCAATAGTTTACGGCAAATCGAAAACACAGAAAAGAAAAACCTTCGTGACAATAATCGCTCTGTGACTACCCTCACGTTCGGAAGTGACCGCCCAGTGCAACATAAGTTTAATCCTATAAAAAAAATCTTTGAAGGAAATTAATCCACAAGAAAATAGGATGTGGAGAAAGCCTCGCATGAGGACCGCGCACCTTATCAAAACCTCTTCAGCCCAATTTTCAGATCTGAAGTTGAAGATCCGCGTAGTCACAGCCGGAAGAATATTTGGTTCGAGCACATCCGTTGAATCCAAAATGCCAATGACGTCAAGACATCCATTCACTAATTTAGCTGAAATCCAGAGGGTGAAATTCAAACATCTGCTGATGATTAGTGAAGAAAACCTTATTCACGCTCCCCTACGGAAAAAGGGAAACAGAAGCACTTCCGACGGCGAAAAAACGATGACACTAAATCTTCGACAGCCAGGTCACCATTTATTTAATCTCCGCCTAGTCTTGCCTCAGGAAAAATTCTGGGTTTTCTTGATATCAGACAAATCTCTGTTTTTCTGAGAAAATCGACAGAGTACCCGTGAAGAAAGGTAGGAATTTCATGATAATTCCGGAAGAAAAACTCGTGATGAGAGAAAAAGTTGGAACTAACCGAAAGCAAACTGTTCCTTTTGGTTGAAAGACCACTTGTCCTGCACAGCCTGACTCCGTCGCACAATCTCCGCAGTTCTCAGCTTCAGTAGTTCCACAAATCTCTCCGATTCTTCAAAAATGAAGAATTACTGAATGACAGAAAAAAAAATGCGAAAGAAATCACCTTTTCCAGAAGGAAGTGGTAGTTCGTGTATGGCGCAAGGGAGTAGATCTAACGGTGAACCACATAACTGAGACAAAATGAAAGGAAGCTTGTCCGTTGTCGAAACCTGAACATTTATACTTGTGCCGTTGAACCCTCAAACTAACTTAATGCGAACCTTAAATTTGTTCCAGATAACTGCAGCTGGAGCATCGATAACAATATTTTGCAGGACCGCAGTGAGCACATGAATGATAGGACGAAGAGCGGAACATTGGGTCAAAACAGTAAACGCTTCTGGTCCTTTGGTAACCCTAGAACTATAGAGTAGGCCTCGTGACAAGAATAAATACACAAGAATAAACAGTTTCACCAGCGCAGGTAGTTCCAGAGACACAAGACAAAGAAAAGAACACAGGAAAGACTGCAGTTATCGAAAAAGTGCTGATTTTTTAGAGCGAGAATGGGAAAAAGAGAGGACTCACGTGTTGTTTTGTTCGTCATACTCCATTTTGTACAATCGCAGCTTCATCGCGATCATATGAGCCAGTCGCCGCGCAAGAATGAGATTGTTATTAATGTGACGCAAAAATTGAGTAAGGAATAACAAATAAATCCTGAAATATTGATGAAAACATGAATAGGGCTAGGATGCAAAACAAGTCTTTCAAGCTTACCTCAACTGTGGCAACTTTTCCTCATTCTTAACCCTCCTAACAAAATAATCAGAAAATATGTCGCATAACTCATTCAGAAAATCTTGCCGTTCAATCACACCATCCTGAACAAATTAATCTGAAGCAACAATTGTTGTAGTCCCGCATGACCAAGAACGATGACATCAAATGGCAGAAATAGTGGGGAATATTTCAAAATTAGACACAGGGAACGCAAATTACCTACCTCAAATGCGCACTTGCTCAAGTTTGATATATAGAGCCAACGTTCCGTATAAACAGGACATGCGGACAGATCGTTTACGTCCCACATTCGAATGGTCAGTTCTTTGATAGCTTTCACAAAAATGTCTTTGTACTCTGTAATGACAGCATTTGGCATCAACAATAGAGAAGGCAGAAATGGAAGTTTCAGAGGAAAGATTTAAATCATATCGCTAGCAAATTTACCTGCAGAAAACAGATCGCTTATTGACTTTTTTTGTTTAGCAGTACTAGGGCTTCCAGTAAGAGCAGCTGTTACTTTGAGATACCAGAGAGCCCGAAATGACGGTATTCTGAAGTAGAAAGTCGATGCGCACCACTTCTCGGAATAGGGGGCACTAAGTAAGTGCACCACAACGGACATGAAGTACACTACGTACGGATGAAGCTCACCTGTAGTCGCACAAGTAATCTAGCCCTTCCTCTCGACGCTTGATCGTCGGGACCTTCTTTGCAAGCTGGGAAAGCGCTTTCCCACGAGCAAGGTCTGTAAACCAAGCAGCACGCTCCTTCGCCTTTGCCGTTGCCTAAACAGTCGCTTTCCTTATTTAACAAACACATCTGCAAAACGAGCAACAACTGCGTTTAGTCAGGAAGCGATATCTACAGCCCCATAGAAGATCCCTTAGTGTTCTAGAATCTGTTCCACTGTAAAAGATCCCTTAATATTCCACAATCTGTTCTACAACGGGACTTAGACTAGAAGGAGAACGCTTTCCATTCAGTGAACAAGTGGCAAGTTTACCACAAGCACTCAACTCTCGTCGTTTTCCGAACAGATTGTACACATGAGACCTCAGCTTCCTTCTGATAATCTAAGTTGCCGTTATACTTTGAGGGGAGCATAACACCCTTTCTCACCGTCGCCGGCGACTACTTCAGCGACGTTTAACGAGTGTGAGCAGGGTCACAGTCGCTGTCGATGACGACTGTGACAACGACGCCCGTCGATTGAAGGCTTTAGCGAGCGAAAGCCGCGTTCGTCACCAATGTTGCCGATCGCCAGCGAGAGGGACGCAGGGTTCTACACCTCATGTATCATTCTGTTATTTATGATTTCCACATCCCTGCTATCTATAAAAGACTTCTCCTTCCGAACATAATAAATATGAAGAATAAAAAAGATTGTCTTTAGAAAACGCTGGTTACAATGGTACCCATGTCTCGCTGTAAAATAGGAAAAGACGTTTTTGAGCCCCTTATTTTGGTGACATCAGAGCTTGCCCGCTATTCGATACGAAGGTTCTACCAAACCATCCGCGTTGACCAATTTTCAACACGAATGGACTGCGAATAAGTAGAAATCTGGAAAATCACGAGGCGGCATTGCGACCCTTAGGTGTGAGAATCCTGATGCATGGCATGGTCCTACGTTTGTGCCTCCTCCGACATTGGCTCTTGCATCTCCGGTGGGCGCTATCATATGGTGCGATTTTTCGGGTGGCACTATAGGCAGAAGGAATCTGAGCGCGCTCCTACCCCTCGGTATACTGTTTTGCGTCACCGTTTGTCTGGATCTGCCTAGTAGGGCAACTTGCCCATCCAATCATCATCCGATCCTAGCAAAGAACGCCGGAGTGGCGGTGCTAGTGGTTTTTGGGGTATACGGATGAACAACCATTTTGCACATCAAGCTTGTTTCAGTATCCAAATGAATGTATTGTCAAAACAAAAATTTTATGGAAGCCCAATGACTACCCTCTTCAAATAAGAAGCTTTCTGATGCCGGACAGTACACCGGGTAGTAGGAGCGCGCCCTGATTCCGCCTGTCTGTGGTGACAGCCAAAGAATCGCGCCATCAGACCTAAACCTCTGACTGCTTGCCGACGCTCCAGCGATGCACTGCCCACAATCGATGAGTATTGAAATTAGCGTTGCGACGCAGCGAATGAAACAGCTACAGTCTTTCCGAAGCGACGAGTCCCCGCAGCCGGCGGGAAACCTCGTAGCAGCGCGACCGTCTTGGCAGCGTACGTTGAATTGATCAGCTGTTCAGATCAACGCCGCCATGCACAATCGGCAAAAAGGTGGGTTTTCTTTGTTTTTATCCATTTTTGTGGTTTCTTTTTTGAATATATCAGCATATATCTGGCCGTTGCTTGTCTGAGGCCGTTTTGAACGTTTCTTTTTCATTTGAATGTGTTTTTTCGTTTTTTTTTTCTGTGGCTATAGTAGGACTCACAAAAATAATATACAAATGAAAAAGAAACTTCAAAACGGCCATAGACAAGCAACGGCTTAATATATGATGATATGTTCGGGAAAGAAACCACAACAATGGATAAAAACGAAGGAAAACCTACCTTTCTGCCGATTGTGCATGGAAGTGTTGATCTTACCAGCTGATTAATTCGACGTACGCTGCCAAAACGGCCCCGCCGCAGTCACGCTGCTACGAGGTTTCCCGCCGGCTGAAGGAACTCGGCGTTTCGGATGGACTGTATACTCCTGAAGGACTATATCAGCTACGTTAGATAATGTCAAGATACACTCACAAACTGTGCCCCAGTCGTTTCTCGGTTCTTCCTCCTCTCTTTATCAAGATTAGCATTGATCTCTCCCTTTCGATGAAGCACCTGTAAGAGTAACCATTTGTCGTTGCAAGAAAGAAGCTATGAAGTTTTTCTGCACAGACTTCCAATCATGAAGAACTCGTGAGAAAATTTCGGAAACCGCAAATGAAACCCGCTAATAAGATGAAACCCGAAACGTCTCCTACCCGCTATCACTGGAAAGCGTATCTCATTGTTGGCCCAACTGCATGGTTAAATTTTTTTTTGTCCAAATGTTATTCAAATAAGTATTCGCACATTCGAATGTTCAAAAGTTGAAATGTTCGAAGATCCTATGGGCCGCAAAAATTCAAATATTCGAAAATTCGGTCTGTTTGGTAATTCGAACATTTTTTCTTCGGAATTTTGGGGTAGAACTAGCCAAATAGTGCATAAAAATTCGGTGGCTTTCAAAAATTAGAAAAAATTTCGCCGAAACTTTGTAAGTAGGGGTTGTTTGAGGTGCTGAACACGAATATCATATTCATTCTGTACCGTAACCCCATATCCGCAGCGTTACGATAGGTACACAACAGACACGATATTTCACAGGAACCTCTCAAATTTTGCATAGAGGGGTTGTTCTAGGCGCTGATCTCGATTATCAACATTGCTTTGCATGCCACCTTCATTTTCTACCAAAATCGGGCATTTTCTCCGAATTTCTTACCGTACACCTACCGTATCCTCGCGAAATGGGATTACGGTACAAAATGAATACGATATTAGTGTTCAGCACCTCAAATAACCCTCCTATACGAAATTAAGGCAAAAAAAATTCTTTGAAAATTTAGGGGCCCTAAATGTGGAATAGTGCCGAAACTGGACTTCAGAGGTGATTGATTCGAAAGAGCATTTGAAGGTGAAATAAATCAAAACTTGAAAGCATACCAATCATGGTAATAAAGTGATCATAGACGAACAGAAAGAAAACTTTATAAAACGGACTTTCATTTCACACCTTAACTTCTAGTGGAAATTGTTGATTGGAACTTACCAAATTCAGCAGTGCAGCAGATTTAGCGTGTGCTTCATCCAACCGATCAAGTTTTGCTGAGCGGCTGTTGAACACCAAGGACTCATGTTCGAACGGTGTTGTTCCTACCTAGAAAAAGAGAGATTCGCAACAGCAGTAATACAGAAGCCAAACCTCTCTTCGAATAAACGTCTTCCATGCGCTAGGTAGAGTTTCTGACGTAATTTAATAATCATATTACATAAAATTACATAATCATAATTGAACAAGAACTCTTGCTTCAATATTTCGATTTCAATCATAATAGATTGTACTGTCTTTTTCACGAATCTTGCCACTTGGCCGCCTGCCAAGATGAGGTGAGTCTCGCCACGTTATTATAAGCGAGATATAGTGCCGTAGATCCGCCTCGTCCTCAAGGCGCACCGCCTGAGATCACACGTGGCGTCCTGCTGGCAGCGTTCCCGCAGCCAACCGGCTGAGTATCGATCGCCAGCAGGACGCCACGTGTGATCTCAGGCGGTGCGCCTTGAGGACGAGGCGGATCTACGACACTGAATATGTTTTGGCGCGCTTCCAGCTATCGGTCGTCGAAGGGAAGACGAGGCTGCATATGCTATAGTCCCACAGCGCTCTCACTCACTGAATACGGTTAAAAATCATATCTTTTGGTTTTTATAAATGAGTTGCACTCAGACATGATCTAACTGGATTATTTAAAGTTCTAACGACATTGGATGGAGTTCTACAGCTAGCTGCACAAAAAGAAGTGTATGCAAGGGAAAGAGATTATGTTATCGAAAGAACCAAAGCGGCGTATAATTACGGAAACTTGCAGCTTTTGATCCACAATGGTCGGTTTACGACAGTGCATATAATATATAGTCTATTTCAAAAGCGGCGATAGTTTAGTGTCTCCGTACGGCTCGACTTTCTGTTCTGTCTGTTGGGTAACTACACGCATTACCACGTTCGTTATTTCTCTACAGGGTGTTTTTCCGGGAGTCAAATCGGTGCAATTGCGGACCCAGTGCAAAGGCTACGTGCGAATTGCTCGAACCTCCGCTTTCACGTGGTCTTTCGACTGAGAATTTGATCTATTGGAATGGATCAGATCGTGCGCGATGTTTACTCCCGAAAAAACACACTGTAATTTCTCTTCGACTATCGTCCCTTGTGAATTACACATAGTGGAACTTTGCAGATAACTTCTACTGATAGCTCGTGTAGCTACTATATTTGAAGGATAGCAATCATTCACGTCAAAATAGCATGGAGAGTGGTACCAGTAACTGTTCTCAATAACAACTATGAATACACAGTAAGCTTCAATGACGGTGCTTTCACGGATATAGAAAGCACGAAGCACTAGAATAGCCGCCATAGTGGCAAACCAGGAATATTTTCATAGTTTTTCATCATGTTTGATAACGACTACAAAGAAAACCCCCTCCCCCCACCCCACAATTTCTCGTCACGGCGAGAACTCGAGCGCGAGCGGCGCGGTCGCTCTCCAGTTCCCAATGCTTCCCGAGTCCGCGAAAAAAGCACCGTCATCGATACTTACAGTAAATGGAGGGTTACAAAGAGGTTTAGACTTCCTCATGAATGTGTGATTAAAACGTGCCCTCAACTGAAAAAAAAAACAACCTATGATTAGGAAGGACCGATGGGATGCGTGCGGTGCGACGGAGTTGATAGAGAGCACGTCCAGTCAACAGACACACATTCTCGCCTGCTGCATCATCCCAAACGACTCAGTTCGAATATAAGTACAAACTTTCAGGAATATGATTATTCATGCAGCACAAACTGCGGCATGAGGGCTTCAGCCGTATGGACAACAAAAAGTGTCCAACGGTGCCGTTCCGCACTTGTTTTTCGTGTTTAGACATACAAGATATATATATATATATATATATAATGGTGTCCAACGATTAAATGGACGTGTATAACCACGATAGAGCATGTTATCCCTGCTGTTTGCAAGTAATGCCTAACTTATTCACGTTTTTATTGTATCCCTAAGTTATTTACATAATGCAACAGAGTTGTAGTTGCTGTACAACAATGAAATATATGTAGTTACGCATATCACATTATGAAGAGAAGGTCATTAAGATAGTGCACAGGCATAACATGAACGGAACTTCAAAATTCCACTAGGTTTGTATAACTACGTTGATGTTTCATTGCGGTTACCATACTTAGGGCCCAATAAAGCCTTGGCTATCGACTTATTCGAAATTCGAAGGCTTGGATGTTCGAAAAAGTGGTAGCAATGGAATCCTTTAGCAATGATAAGTCAGAGTTTAGGTCTCTTTCTTTCTTGTACATTTGAATTTTCGCATCCAGTCCTGCACGAATAATTAAAGGCAGCACTCACGGAAATTTTCACTTCTGAAATGAGTCGCTTACCAGGAAGCCGGCAGCTGGACAATCGCAACGGTAAGTTGAACACCTTGAAAGGCCGCCTACCTGCGAAGATACTGCCGTGGACACATCTGCCGCTCTGGACATTAAGGTTCCGTCGCGGCAACTAACGCATTTGACAGGGTGTGTGCATGTGGTTCAGCGGGGGCGTGTCTATGAAATTCGTACCATTTGCAGGGTTCCGTGCCGGGACCCATCACGGAACACTCGTCCGCGCCGTGGACACATATGAAATACCGCCATCTTTTTCTGTGTTTTTCGCGTGTTTCACGCCATGTCATCGTTGTCAATGAGTTCATCGTCCCTAAAAACCCGGATATACCGCGAAATCTTCAACACAAAAATTTCCGTGTGTGCTGTCTTTAAGTAAATTGAGGTGAAAAGGGAGTTGGGGGGGGGGGGGGGTATAAGTCAATGATATGACCTGTCCTGCACGTACAGACCAGTTTGCATTTCAGGTAACTACTGCACATTAAGAAAGCTAATAAGTCTGTGGTGGCTAACTAGGCGGTTGGGTGGCGCCTGTGATTTCGGGAGGCGGGGTGGCTCCCTTTTCGTGTGTTGAACACGGGTTGGTCCGGATCTTTATTCGTCCGACCTGCACCTGGTGGTGCAATGGTAGAATGCTAACATAAAAGGGGCGTGGTAAGACATAGTACATGAAGTATGTGGGCGAGGCCCATAAACATATCAGTTAGGTCATGAATAATGGCCCTCATCTGGGCAATACAGAACTGTATAAGATACTAGACGGTGTACCCGGCTTCGCTCGGGCGTTCAAGTTCTCCCGGCCATTTAAAGCTGATGCCAACATTTGTTGAACCAAAAAATCCTTTCAAAATGTTCATCATTTGGTGATCAGCTCAATTGACCCTCCTTCACCCTGCCCCCCCCCCTCTTCCCTCAAAAAATGGGGTGAAGTTGCTTGACTGGTAAATAAATTCTTATAGTGCTTGCCTCATCCACGTTCAGCAATTCGGAAAGTCCCAGAAGGCACGTTTTCACCGACCCGTGTGCAAGAATGTCGAAAAATCAATACAACAGATAAATCGATATTTTGGTCAAAACGGTTATAATACCCGTGTTCGGCGCATTGCGATACCCCAGTAGACATGTCTTTACCGCTCAGTGGGCAAGAATAGCGAAAAATCAATCAAGTCAAAAAATCTATATTTCGCCCAAAATGGTTGCCATATCCGTGTTTAGCGTATTGAGTTGCCCCAGTAAAAATGTCCTCATCCGCCTCCTGGGCAAGAATGGCGAAAAATCAATAAAATCAATAAATCGATAATTTGACGCAAAGAGGTTGTCGTATTCGTGTTCAGCGCTTTGAGATACCCCAGTAGGCATGTTCTCGCTAGTCCCTGGTCAAGAAGAGAGAAAAATCAATATGATCGATAAGCCAATCGATAATCCCAGGTGCAAAGTAGCCTATAACCTCCGCCGGCCCCCCAGGAACCAACATGCAAAATTTGATCCCGATCGGTTCATGCTCCGCGATTTCTATTCCGAACATACAAACATACAAACAAACACACACACACACACACACACATACACAAACTTTCGCTTTTATATATACAGACTACAGTTTACGTCTAAAGAAGGTGCCGCTTGAACCGGCACATTCCGGCACGGCAAAACAGCAAGATGACAGGGGAAGAAAAGCAAAATACAACCACTATCTATAGAAAAGCAGGAATATCATACGTCTGCGCATGTAGTTAGCTGGATTATCGGCTTCGACTCCCAGTAGTTGACCATTGGGGCAGATCCATATTGTCCAGTCCATCCAGGCGTTGAGTCGAAGTGTGAAGCGGGGAGAAGGCGGCGGCAAAACAATACGATAATAATGAAGAAGAGTCGTCGGTATTAGACGAATTTCAGTTGAGAGAAAGGCATATTCTCGAGCGCATTTCGGCATTTTTTCACCTGCAATTTTCGCCATAATAGCAGCATATTTAGCGTTTTCTTTCAATACTTTCGGAACTTTTTCACTCGCGAAGTTGTTGCGTGCTCTATCTCGCGACATGCGGCTTACCTTAGCCTGCGGCGTTCTCGGTATCGTGCCTGGGATGACCTCGTCATTATTTTCCACTATGACCTCAGGTTTAGTGAGCGGAGCCGATTCTGTGAGAGCCATTCTGCTATTTATTGCACAGCTCTTATTGGCATGATTGAGAGCACTTCTTTCACAGTCGTCTGTATCGTGAATAATTGTCGGATCCAATTTATTAGTATCGATTTCTTCAAGGCTTTTCAAATCGCACAGAATATCCTGGTTCTTGCATCGTACACTTCCGTCTTTCGGCGATGAAAACGAATAACTGTCATTCAACTTGGGCGTGTTTTCAAAAGCTCCCGAAGTTTGGTTACATACTATGCCGCTTATTCTGGAGTCTGGCGGAGTAGAGTTGCTGTGACATCGTACTCGATTTTCCAGAACTTTTTTGCAGTTAATCTGCACCTGGTGCAATTTTGCATCGGTTATCTGCTCTTCCATGGCGTGAACAAACTTTTCTGCTTTCTGAATCAGCTGGTAGAAGTTCGCTTCTGCGTTAAGCTCCTCTATTTCGAGCAGTATTCTTTCTTGCACAATCTTGGACTTTTCATAGGCGTAAATCTTTTCGATCTTATCGACTTCTGATTGAAGTGAAGTTATGCCTGCTCTTAGCTGCGAAAGGCATGACGTCAGTAAGTGCAAGTTTTTGCAGCATTTATCGTACCTCTCCTTGTCATTTTCTGGGTAGGTGATTTTCTCGCCATACGGTTCATACCCCTTTAGCATGATCTTTAGTACTGCTGAGCTGTAAGAAATCGCTATTTTGTGGGAACTCAACTGCATGATGGGATTTTCTGGATGCAGTCTTTGCAACTACCACTTTTTAGCCTATGAATATTCACAAGTTTTAGTGCTTTCGGGCCTATATTTGGCTGTTTGGCTTACTTCGCCTCGCAATTGGAAGTGTGGCTGTTATTTGACCTGTATTCGGCCGTTTTGCTGGCTTCCAGCCCCAAATTTGGAAATGTGGCTGCTTTTGAGCCTTTGCTGCTTTCGAGCAAAAAATTTGGGGCTACTTTCGCCCAAGGTTAGACTTAGTCGCTAACCTGTTGCGCAGTTGCTATGAGCAATGCACAAATGAATTTAGGGATCTTGGTCCCAAGGTTAGGCTTGGCTAACCTGTCGTGCACTTGCTGGGAAGAAAGGCACTTTATCGGCTTGTATTTGACCGATGCACCATAAAATGTGGTGGCTAACTAGGCGGTTGGGTGGCGCCTGTGATTTCGGGAGGCTGGGTGGCTCCCTTTTCGTGTGTTGAACACGGGTTGGTCCGGATCTTTATTCGTCCGACCTGCACCTGGTGGTGCAATGGTAGAATGCTAACATAAAAGGGGCGTGGTAAGACATAGTACATGAAGTATGTGGGCGAGGCCCATAAACATATCAGTTAGGTCATGAATAATGGCCCTCATCTGGGCAATACAGAACTGTATAAGATACTACAGTTTACGTCTAAAGAAGGTGCCGCTTGAACCGGCACAAAGTCAGAGCGTTCTGGACGTGTCAGCTAACAAGTCTGTACGTGCAAGACAGTTCATATTATCGACTTATACCAATTGGATCGCTATAGCGCTTGTCGAATCGCTATAGCGCTTGTCATGATGAAGGTTCTGGTTTGTATCCGGATAGAATGGAAACATGTATAAGTTAGGCATTGCAAACTGCAGAGAAATCACACGGAAAAATCACATCATCATGGTTATAGATGTCTGAACAGGTCGTTGGACACTTCGTATTGCCCAAACGGCTGAATTAGTCAGCCCTTGGTAGCGAGCGCTGCCAACTATAGTGAAGCGTTGGAGTTTCCACATTTTTATAGGAATGCTTCAACATTTCTGCAACGTCTCCTCAACACAGAAGAGCAAGGCACTGTTGGGCCAGTTCTACCCCAGAATTTCGAAAAATAGTTTCCACCCAAAGTTTGTCTAGGTGGGTTACGTGAGACTCTGAACGCGAATACTGATCCGTTTTGTATCGTGAATTTTTGCGAGGTTAGGGAAAGTACGGTATCTTTTCAAATCTCTCGTAAGTGGATCATCAATGTGCTGATCATGGCAATCGTATCCGTTTTGTACAGTACTGTAAATATATACACAAGTTAGGCAGTTCTGAGAAAGTAACGATTTTAGGAAGAAAACGAAGGAAGCATGCAAAAATAATCTTGATAGTCGTGATCAGCGTCTGAAACAACCCCTCCGCGCGAAATTCTGTGTGATACTGTATTCACAGTACATCTATAGTTCGTTCCAGAAACGACGAGAGTTGAGCATTCGTGCCAGTGACATGCATTTCTCGTCTGCCTCTCCGAATACGGCACTATTTCTCGCGTTCTCTCATTCTCGGATTTCTGTGCAACTACGTTTCCCCGTCAAACACACTATAACGCAACCATACAAAGATGGAGCTACGATGCAAAACGGATAGGATATTCGTCTTCAGCAGCACAAATACCCCCCCCCCCCCTCCCCCCTCAGTAGGCGAAGTTTGGGTGAGATTTTTTTCTCCTAATTTACGGGCAGGACTAGCCGTGTAGTGTAGTGTAGACGAATAGTGCCAAGACGAACAGCTTCTAAAGTTTTCATTTCAGGCACAAGTTTAGGAAAAGACTGAAGTAATGTGCACTAAAAATTTAGTAGGCACGTCCTCAAAATAGCGGTTTCAGATGCATTTCATATTTGGAAGATATATGAACAACAGCATTGCTTCCAACAAGTTCAACAAAATCTGCATAAAATAGTCCCTATGCTTATGCAACCAGTACAACAGGATTAATTGCAGTGTTTCAGAGCAGGCAATATCTTACCTGATATCCCTTCCGAAGACGTTCGTTGCTGAGGTTGTCTTCTTCCTGGCGAGGTTCTTGTGGATGAACGTCGGGAGGTCCAATCTTGTGTCGCCGAAGTATCCGTTTGTCGGCGGTAGACTGGTACCATGACAGTACTTTTGATGTCTTTGCCGACATTACTCAGCCATGTGTCCTCGCGAACCTCTGCGAATAGAAAATTCGTGCGCAAGAACAAGCGAACAGGAGCTCGATTTCGAGGCATGAGCACGAACCATGAGAAGCCATTATCCGTAAGAGGGTCATCAAATTAACCATCGCATACAGTACGCTTTGCAACCAGCCGGCGGCACCGTTTACTCCTGATGTCGACCTAGCGCGCTTGGCAATCGCTAATAGGAGCCTATCCTTCTTGTTTAGGGACCGTTTTCGTCGGACTTGCATTTATTCATGCTAACTGCCTAAAACTGCTGCTGAAAAGACCTGAGAAGAAGTCAGTTCACTTCATTTATTCACACTACATATTGTATTATCAATTATACTCCGATATTTTACAAGTTTTTGATTGATCGCTGATGTTGTTTACCCAACTGCTTTTCCTTGAGAGTGGAAGATTACATTTATTAAGGCCTGCGATGGGTGTACCTTCTTTCCCGAATCCCTGAAATTTTTCCCTGAAATTAGAATTTCCAGCGTTTTTAGCAGATAATAACACGTGATGCTATACTAGCTCATCACTACATAGGATGCTTTATAAGTGTTTTTTTTTCTAAAATGTTTCCCATCTACATTTGTATTTCCTAAAACGTAATCGATCATTAATCAGTCGCCAGAGGAGGTGCGAGAAATGCCTAGCAGATACGCACTATACCCGCAGATATACCTCAAGGATACAATGCCGTCGGATCGCCACCACGTACTTGTTTTGTTAATATTGATTCTCTGGAACTAAGAATGCAACAGCCGAATGGACTACGATCACAGAGTGAAAAATGTGAAATGAACTAATATTTGGTAATATTCATAAGGAGTCTCGCTCAAGGCACTTCACCACCCTTCTCAGAAGCAAACCTTTCCTTTCAGAGAATTTCTTTTTCGCTGCTATGGATTAATGTCCTGGCGGTTTCGAAATTACCCCGTGATAGTGGATCAAATGAGTAAATTTACACCAAATGTGCCTTCATCAAATGCTCTAGAAATACAAATCCAGTAGTTTGGGGAAAGGAGGTACACCCATCGCAAGCCTTAATAGTTGAAAAAGGACATCACGATGCAGAAGAGACCGAATTCGGAATGAGAACGTCAAATCAAAAATAAAATTAAATTTAAAAAAAAAATAAAAAATAAAATTCAGATCCTGAGGAATATGTATAGTACCTGCGGTATATGCGCTAGTAGGAACTGATTTCAGAGAGATCCGAGAGGAGGTTCATACTTAGGAAAAAGTCGATAAAATCAATAAAATCGATACTATCATGCGAAATGAATATGATATTCGTGATCAGAACATCGAATTACCCCTGTATGCAAGTTTTCAGAGGAATCCATGATTTTAAGTTTGGGCTCGATAGTGGGGCCGCTCAAGTACAATAGTACCGAAATTTCTAAAGAATGCGAGTCCGATCCTGATTCACCTTCTATAATTCTGTCTATCTAACGACCCGCTGCGGATGACAACACGAAATAATAAACAACAGAATCCCTCGAGACAGAAACCGTTGCTGTCGTTACGAAGATCAGCTTGAAGAGTTCTCTATCTTTGGTAGTACGCAAATAAAATCTAGACGCTATGTACATATGCACAAAGGACCGGTATCCATCAGGCTAATAAACTAGAACCAGAGTAGAACTAAACTAGACTACTAAAATCAACAAAAAACATCGCATCGCTCTAGTTGTACACTTGCTCCTAATGACCCGCGAACAAGGCCTACGAATTAGTCGAAGAACGGAGTGCAGAAAGCTGAATGCTAGGCTGATTTTGAAAACCACGCCGTAAATCCAGGTGTGTTGTGTGCAGTGTGCACCAAATACACCATTCACTAAGATTATTTGACGCCTAAGGCTACGGTGGAACAGATGTGGTCACGGGAGAATTATCATTCTGTAGCAAAGGTGTCGTTCAACCAGCCCCAGCGCAGCTTGTCGGTGGGCAAGATGGGCTTCATAAAAGGGTCAAAAAGCAAAAGGGGCTCCGTACGGGTTCGGGGCCGAGCCCCAGAAAAACTTTTGAGGTGTTCGTTGGTCCAAAGAAAAGAAATGCGTTGATAAAGGCGATGAAAGACGAAAAAGGCTCGCAAAACAACTGTTCGTAGCTCGTAGTTTTTCTGTGGACGGTACTTGCCCCAACCCTACCGTAACCTTACCCAGATGGGGTTGCGGCACCGAACGAGTGTGAAATTCGTGATCAGCATATCAAATAACCCCCCTAGACAAAAATTCAGGTGATTCCGTGAGATATCTCACTTATCTTAACCCTACCATAACCTTACCCAAATGGGGTTACGGCACAAAATGAGTGTGATATTCGTGATCTGCATGTCAAATAACCCCCCTGGACGAGGTCTCAGAGGAATTTTTGATTTTGATTTCAGGCAGTGCCCAACTTTTTCTTCTCTTAATTTCCCGAGTCCTCTGAAAACGCAGCACCATTGACGCCCACTATAAGTGTATTTCATTGTTGTACAGCAACTACAGCGATTTCGTATTATGTAGATACTTTAGGGCTAAAATAGAAATAGGAATAAGTTAGGCATTGTTTGCAAATTACAGGGAAGCCAGGCCTTTTTGTTATACATGTCTGAACACGTCAGTGGACATGATTACACACGTCTAAACACGACAAACAAGTACCGTTGGACAGTTTTTGTTGTCCAAACGGCTAAAGCCGGTCGACATCAGCAGTAAACGGCTGGTTGCAAAGCGTACTGTATGCGATGGTTAATTTGATGACCCTCCTACGGATAGTGGCTTCTTTTATAGGGCATTCCGAATTAGAACGTTTCATTTGATATTCAAATAGGCTTCGCAGAGAACTGTATACAACGAGAGGAAATTTAATTGCTCAACGGCTTCTAGAAAAATGGCTGTGAGAAAGGACGGAAGTTTCTACACATCGTCATGTACTGAAGGAACCAATTCAGATCTCCTGGAAAAAACACGACGACTTATGGGTCATGTTGCACTAAGACTATCATCTTCCCTGATTATATGGATTTTTAAGCATAAGGAAATAACAGAAGTATGGATCACTTCGGGTTATGCCGCGGTTCTCAGGTCTCGCGTTGCATTTGGGTGGACGCGGTGGATTGTAGCGCGTTATGTGTGCTCCGGAACCACACGAACAAAAATACGTAATTATATCAGTGCGATAACAATTTCTGCAAACAAGACTAACAACAATTCTGAACGAGGATTGATGTGCCTATGTGGAAAATTTGTGGATGTTGTGTTTTACTGCCAAGATTGCGCAGCCTCTGAGATCCGGTAAATGTCATACGATCCAACGGCCGGATACGCTGCGCACGACCTCTGCGTGATGGGTGCTATAATTAGGTCAGCTCTGCTTCCACCGAAGCTGATGGGATGTGATACAGACGATCATAAACTCGAAAACTTTACACACGTTTATGAACATTTCCATGGATATTCGAGTTCTTCAGGGCTGGGATTCATGAAACCGTAACCTAGCAAACCAACTATGGCTAGCGTGGTAGGTTTTCGTATAGACTATGTAATGCTAGGAGACGCAGGACACAAAGGTTGGTTTGCTTGCCTTCTTCCCCATCCACTATCAGACAGGAACAGAAGACCTCTAACCGAATTAACTATTCCCTAAATTATACGTTACTAAATGAGCGAAAGGGGAAGAACCAAAAGCAAAACATGCAAGATTTTGTGTGTGCATGAGCTTCCGCCGTGGTTTCGATCAAAAATAAGCATGGTTTTCCGTAATCAAAACTCTTCATTGTCTTGCAGAGACAATTCACCAGTAGTCATTGTTTTCTGAACCCACTGTAGCTCTTGACACCCCTCTCGTTACACTTTACAGTAGGATTTCCTTGTTCTGTTTTGTTGTTGCTTAGTTCAAGAGATTCTAACGGCTGGATACATAACAGGCAAGCCATTGACAGAATATGTGCATGCATTTGTTTGAATTTTTCAGTTTTCGACCATCGATCAGTGCTCCGAAATATTATTGTGTCCTCGAGGATTCCAGCAACAGAAAGAAAAGAAAAAAAACAATAAGCTTACGCATCCATTTCATTCTTCCAATGAAACTTGAATGTCCGTAAAAATGTGCATATAAGGCGGGGGGGGGGGGCGGTCTTATGACGCGGGTGGCACTATGGACAGGCTGACTTCGGGTGGCACTATGGACAGGCTGACTCTGGGGCACTCTACTACCACCCGATTACGGGCATGCGTAGCGGTTTGCGTGGATCTGCCTGACGGAGCAACTCGTCCATCCAACCACCATCCGACCGTAGAGAAGGAGTTTGAACTAGCGGTTCCAGTGGTTTCTGGGGTATACGGATGAAAGAACGTTTCGAACATAAAGCTTATCTGAATACCCAAGTGGATGTACTGTCGAAATAAAGGAATTTCTACGGAATCTCAACGAATACTTTGTTAGGATAGGAAGTTTTCTGAAACATTCGAACGAATACTCCTAATACAGAATCTTTCAAACTGCTGAATAATTGAATCACTCGAAATTTTGGCTTTCTGAAGTTCTTGAACATTTCAGCGGTGCTAGGAATGACTTCTATTAGGTCGTCAAGTATCGGGATTTGGGTTGTAGCTCGCCTTAGTTGGTAGTTGCCACGCGGGACTGCTTCTGCGCCGCTACCTCAAACTTGGGTAATTAAACCTTTATCTCAATTTTAATAACTCTAACAACAACGGTAGTGGTAACAACAACGGTAATGCTGATAATGTGACGAGATGGTATTGATAAAGTGAATGAGATGCAATGATAAAGGGAATGGCAAAGATACACTAGTAGCTAGTAGTAGTATTAAACCGATAGCAATAGAAGCTATGAGAATTTTCTCCCACTTCCGTAAACATTTTCAAAATTATGCCAACATAGTTAGACGTAATAGAAGATGTCTGCCAAATTATTGGTCAATTAGTGACATTAATATTTCACAAGACTTGCGTCAAATCACAGGAGTTAACCTAAAAGTATTCTCGGCAGACTTCACCAACATGTTCACTAACATCTCCCATGATATTATCATAAAAAACTTAACCGAGATTACTAAAATATGCTTCAGAAATGCTAACAAAAAATTCCTAGTAATTAATAATAGTAAAATTTTCTACTCTAATGAATATATAAATAAGACTAGTCATAGATCTTACCAGATAGAGGATGTCTTATATGTCCTAAATTATGTGCTAACCAACAGCTACTGTAGAATTGGTAACATCTTTTTCAAACAATACGTAGGAGTTCCTCAAGGAGGTAATGCTAGCCCAGTCCTGGCAGACCTGACTTTGGCTTACCTCGAATATATTAACTCTTCTAACCAAATGGAAAATAGCAACCTGTTATTCCAACCTTATCGATATATGGATGATGTATTGGTCATACATAATCGTACCAATCAGGATATAACCGATATGCTTAGTAATGTTTATGGAGGTATACTTGAATTGGAGAGAACCAACAGTAACCATTATGAATGTAATTTCTTAGATCTTAACATTAAGGTTATTAATGATCGCATTATCACTAAACAGTATAATAAGACGGACGACTTCAATTTTAACGTTAATCGTTTTACACCGGGGAATTCTTTCATTAGTAATAATCTTAAAATAGCTATTATCTATGCTGAAGTTCTTAGAATTTATCGTACATGTACACTATATGAAGATTTTCAGGATAGATTAATTACACTAATTAAGCACCTACTGAATCTACACTATAATGGAGAAACTATCACTATTGCATTACTGAAATGTTTGACTTATAATAAATGCATAACTTCTAAATATGTGCAATTGCAAAAATTCAAGAAACTCAAAAAATTCATTAATTACATCTTTACCCTTCTGGCATAAGGTTATTTAAACTAAAAAGGATGAGTCAATATTATGTTTTCTTTATAATAAAAAAACACGTTAAAATCAAAAATTGCTGAACCAAAAGTTTGGTTGGTTGGTGACCTACATGACCTCTATTCCCGCCTACTACACTCCCACTTGTCCTATATAAACTCAGACCCCATTAGAAAATTACTCTCATTCTATTCCTAACTGAAGACCACTCCTCCCCCTACTGACGAGCCAGGGAGTGGTTCTTTTTCCAAACAGAATGAAAGACTCTCATTCTATTCCTAACTGAAGACCACTCCTCCCCCTACTGACGAGCCAGGTAGTGGTTCTTTTTCCAAACAGAATGTCTGTCTAGGGGTTAAAAGGCGAAACAGACATTCACAGTAACTTGTTACCTTTTCTAATTAACTTCTTATTACAATACACTGCATGAGAGGCAATCATAAAGTGAATGGTATGGCAAGGATATAGCGATGGCTTTCCTCTGGAAGTACTAACCACAAGTGACATTGCTATGTTTATGGAATGGGTGTGCGCGGACTGATGCAGCTGGTGCAGCTGCAGATAAAGAAAGAAGTCAGTCCGCGCACAAAGAGCCCGAAAAGACTCTTCATCGAGTCAGAATTCCTGCTATTAGGATGAGTCATAGACTCTTAAAGTGCAGGAATTCTGGCTCGGAATTAAAGCTTGGATTCAGATCAGAGATAACGACGTGGGAGTCGTTATATCAAGTATGAAATGTCCGATTTTATGACCGGTCAGTTTGACAGTCTCATTATGAAGATGCATCCTTTTCCTTTCAAAACCACTTCCTGGCTTTTTGATCATATATCTTGTACTGCATCTTGCTTTAGAAACAAAACTCGAAATCTTCTCATGCAAAATCGGACATTTCGTACTTGACGACCTAATATTAAAGATGAATACCTGACGGCAAGTTGATCTATGTAAATATTAGCTCCGTCAAAATTCTATCAAGTCTATGTAAAAGTGCAGCGCATATAGGATTGGAACCCATTTCCAAAGTTTCGTTACATAGAGGTATCTGCAACTCTGCACGCTCTCTTCCACAGTAGGATAATGGCGGAAAAGTGGACGAGTTGCTCCGTCAGGCAGATCCAGGCAAACCGCAGCGCGTGATCGTAATCGGGTGGTAGTAGCGTGCCCCAGACTCAGCCTGTCCATAGTGCCACCCGAAGAATCGCGCCATACGACCTACACCGTTTTTCCAGAGTAAACATCGGTGCAATTGCGGACCTAGTACAAAGGCTACGCAGGCCCCGGCACGAGCCTGTCTTACTGTCGTAGGCAAAACGAAGCCTCCTTTAAAAAATGCAGATTTTACGAAGCCCCCTTTGAAAATAGTGGTGTGGGAGAAACCCTCAAAAATGCATATAAAACCGAAAAAGTGCGGCTCACCGGTGAGCCACGCGGTCGTCAATGGGTTAAAATTATCTTGCGGCTCAAAAGAACGAGTTCCAAAAATTGAATGTTGGCAGCCACTGCTTAAGTGTCGTAAAACAATTTTGATGAGGAAAGGTGAATTCAAAAAAAAATAACTTCAATAGCAGAATCAATACAACACTGTGACGAAAAAGCAAATTTTCCATCGATTCACATTCAAGCGCTCAAAAAAGAAACGAAAAGTCGGAACAAAGAGCATACGAATTTGATGAGAAAACAAAAAGAGAAACAAGAAAAAACAAAAACTTTCGACAACACCTACTGAATACAAAAGTGAAACTAACCGTGGTCTTATTGTGAGCCTTGTAGAGATAAACGGCGCGTTTTCCAATGTAGAACTGAGCGTCGCTCTTGTTGAACACACCATCGAGCTTGAGCAGCGCAGTATGCTCGGACTGAGTGCGGAGACCGCGTTGGAATCCAGTGAATACAGCCTTTACGTAGAGTGTTATAGTAGAATTGCTTAGTTAGGTTTGGGGTTTTAAAGAATTTCAGAATAAGAATCGTAGGGAGGTTTCAGATTGAGCGGGTCTGGATAGGTGAGCGGGCAGATCAAGATTAGGTCAAATTGACTACTGGATCCGGATTTCCGGTGGGCGCGTACCGCGCCTATAAATAGATTGTTCCGTTACCATATGGTGCTTGTGCTTGTCTGTTTTGGTTGGCCATCGGGCCATTGTGTTTTTTTTTTGATAAAAAGTTCCTTTAAACTCCTCTCCCACATCGCACAGGGAGATTCTCACCCTGAGCCCCGAAGACCCACCACAAGAAGGCAACTCCGGCAGGAGCCGTGATTTTGCCACGAAGAGACCGGTAGACACCGGCTATTTGGGGGCCGAGCCGCTTTTTGGAGAGGGGCTCATTCAGGTGGGGCCGATAGCTCGCTATCCCGCGCCTTGTGCACGGTTGAGTGCGAGTTGCCTGTAGCTCGTCATCCCGTGCTTCGTGCACGGTCGAGTACGAGAAGTTTTACAGCTCGTTATCCCGTGCCTTGCGCACGGTTGAATACGAGTAGCTTGGAGAGGAGTCCGCGGAACCCACGTACTGTGTGAGCATGGTTGATAGGCCCAGCGGGGTTAGTGAACGGATCGGTCACGGCGTGAGTTATCGATTGATCTAACAATCGAGGGCACACGGTCGATTTCACCACGTAGTCCGCCAACTGTGTGAAAGCGGCGCAACCCTTAAGTGGAAGTAGAGAAGTTAAGGGTGTATTGAGTGCTTGCGAGCTGAAAGCTGTGAGGTTAGTGTCTGGGTGACACTGGAGAGTGTGAGGTTAGTGTCTGTGTGACCTGTGGGATAGAGAGAAAGGGAGTTATCAGGTTATATCTCCTCATCTCATCCTTGCCTCACTTTTGTATCGCAGTTACTCGCTCGTGCTCACTCGTTCAAACATTTCTTCGACAACACCAGTGACTGTACGTGTTACAGATCGTGCGTTAGTCGGAATGGCGTCAGTTCTAAACGAGGACGACCTACTCCGTACCCCTGATGAAGTGGATTCCCAGGACGAGATGGATCTGGAGGAAGGAACTAACGACAGTGTAAGTGCTCTTTATAACAAAGAGTTTGACAAACTAGCGGCCAAAATACTAAGTCAACTCAACCTGGTCGGCATAACTTGCGATAGTGAGCTAGGAAAATCGATGCGCACCGATGACCCAAGAAGGGAGTGCATCATGGCGTCTGTACAGGAACAGAAAGCCGTAGCTAAGGAAATTGTAAAGGGGACATTGGCTGAGTTACACGACTTAGGTTGTCCACAAGTAGGCGCCGACTTGATACAAGCGCTTAAGCAATCCCGCATCTACAAAGGCACACAATTGCAGAAGCGTCTTGAACGGCATAAGGCTATAAAAAAGGTGATTCAGGATGCGTGTAAAGCACTAGATTGCCCTGAACAACAAATTAGTGAGCGCATTCAAAACTTGATAGCAGATAGCGATGAAGCAAAAAAAAAAATGTGAATATCTGCTAGACTTGCTAAAGCAAAATGAGTTACAGATGGAGCATCTGCGCCAGCAAGTAGAAGAATTGGGACACGTTCGCGAAGCCGACGTGCAACAGAAGTCTGGCATTGAGCAGCGACCAGCTCCCGTTGAAGGTTTGTCCCAAAACTCAGGTGTTGAATATCCAGCCAGTAAAAGAACGACGGTGTTTCAGGATTACGAGCAGCAGACCTCGATGCAATCAGCCCTCAGGTGTTGCGAGAGTACGCGGAGAGGCGAATTCGAGAACAGTCGAGGAACACCACATTCATCGGACACAGGTGAGGTTGTCATGAGTGATTTTTCGATGAGTGATTATATAAGAACCATGTCACTCCCTGATGTGCAGCCTTTCTCGGGTAAGCCTAGCGAATGTTTCAAAAGGTTTCTCAACTCCTTCGAGATCAAATATCCAAAAGCCAAGTGGAAGGATTCTAGCCGGCTACAACTGCTGCAGAGCTTTTTGCGTAAAAATGCGCTAACAGTGTTTGAAACCTTGCCACAACAGGTGCACGAGAGTACTTTTGACGAAGTTGTGGAAGCCATGAAAAAGGGATTACGGGTTGATAGCAATAGCGAGCGCGTAAAGGCTTTGTCTGAATTACATAGGCTAAGCATAAGGGAAGACCAATCCATAAGCGACTTTTGCTTAGTACTTGAAAGAGTAGCGCACAAAGCATATCCGGACACACCACGAGAGGTTATATCTTTGCAAATGGCAGAAATTCTGTGTCGCCAGCTAGCAGCATGGAACGGTAGTTACTGTTTGACAGAAGCTCTGGAAGTTAGCGCTACCACCGAAGCTTATGATAGGGTGAAAGAAGTCGCGCTTAGATTAGAGAGGAGTATAAGAGCAGCTGAGGAATATGGTAGCATGGGTAGATCCAGACCTTCGTTCAAGATCAAGCCGGCGAAGTACAGTACAACCAAAGGAGATTGGTATAACTCTAATCATGCGGAGCAGGAGTTCCCAAGGAAAGAAAGACAGAGGACAGAAGAGAACAATATCTCTACCCAAAACCAATTACCCAAGGAGAAAAGGAGGGAAGAGCCAAGAAAATGCTACAACTGTGGCAAAGTGGGGCACTTAGCCAAGGATTGTCGTGTCACGCCAACTCAGAATCGGACAAGTCCACCAGGTTTGGAGCATCCCAAAAAGGCGTCAGGAGCTTATTCATCCTATAAAATGAAATGAGACCGCGATGAAGTAGATTGAGAACTTACCGAGACGCAAAAGAAGTGATTGACCGGATATCATATAAATGACTAGCAAAAACCAGTGCTGAGGCTTTCGAAGGGGCTTTCAAATGATTCCAATTCCCGCGCTGGGTCGATTGGGTCGGCGTTCTGCTTTGGAGCGCGGCTAAACGGCTTGCTATAGTTCCTTGGAGCGAGCGGAGAAGGACAAATGCTCGGAAGATAGGAGATGATAAGTGATAGAATGTGAGGCGTATGAAAGCACATACCTACAAGTATAGGGTACATGGTAGGGGGTTGGTAACTTATGTGTTTGGATAGGGACATTATGCCCCCAACAGGCTCAGCTTGTAGCCCAGCCTGTCGAAAATAGGCTGGCCCCTTTACCGAGCATACAATTCCTGGATTCACATAAGTTTTGTGATCTGACATCATACATTTATTTTGAGTGCTATGACGCTTCTTCACCCCAAATTTGCTGTCAGTCGGTTGAGTCTCGACTCAACGGGAGAGCCTTGCAACCACTTAGACTCAGAATGTGAGCGTATACTTTTCTAGTTCACAGTTTGTCTCTCCCAAAGTTTAGATTGTCTCTCCCAAAATCTTCTAGTGTTCCCTTAGTTCTTATCTCACTAAAGATTCCAGCTCAATCCATGCAGATTCCGCGGGGCAGGAGTTCAAGTCCTCCGGATTATGGGAACCTGTACATGATCTGCTCCAATCGAACTTTTCAACATCGATCGCCGCAATTGCTCTGCTAAAGCTACGAACAGTTCTTTTGCGAGCCTTTTTCGTCTTTCATCGCCTTTATCAACGCATTTCTTTT
>JBAJFG010000208.1:0-56313 GCA_037903475.1 Ancylostoma caninum
CTAAATGTTGCATGCGGCTTCCTCAGCTTCCACTTATTGCATGCTACTGATGTGAAAAAATATTGATGCCTTTTTCTCAGAATCAGCGGCGGCGTGCAATTGTGCGTGGAATAAATTGAGTGGTGACACGGCGAAGGACGTTTTTCGCTGACACAAATAAAAATATGCGTCTCAGTTAAATGAGATGAAGAATTGAAAATCAATAGGAGAGTGCACAGTGCTGCAGACTCTATTTATGACGGCACCGAAATTCTTCCGATGCGCGAGCGGAGCACAGAGGCACTGCAGGGGGAGAAGATTTGTTCTAGGAGAATGTCCCATTTATTTTAAAGTGGACCGCATCACAAAGAGGGATAGTTCGAGGACAGAAAAAGTAGGAAGTGGAAAGTTGTGGTATTTGGAGAAGTAGGCGAGAAATGTATACAGTAGCAACAAATACTCAACTACTACTTTTTTTTTTTGAGAACAACAATACTCTCAATATTTTTCGAGGGTAAACATGCAGACACTTGCACTGTTGGATAAAAAAGTTGTGAGTTCTCGTTGCAGTCAATAATTTTCCTTTTTTTTCTAGCACAGAAAAGATGTGAACATATGGAGTATTTTATGTACACGGGACAAATTTCAAATCTGATCAGCAATCAATCGGCACAGCGGCCGAAGACGGCGTGCGGTGCAGCGGCGTGTCTCTCCCTTTCTCATTTCTCTTCATGCTCGACTGTTCTCTCGTATTCAGCACGGCAGAAGTTTCAAGCACAAAAGGAGCACATTAATACTCACTCTTTCATGACATCCCCATTTGGTCTGGGTCTAACCCTCAACGGCCTCGCCAAAACCCGTCAGGTTAAAATGAATTAAAATGTACCAATGATAGAAGTGGTAACGACAGTGCAAGATATGAGAATTGATCGACACCTCGCACTGCTTGCATCCCTTCCCATCGTGGCGATCGTAGCGATTGGTGGCACACTTCGGGGATACCACAAACTGCAACATACAGTGCCGGCCAATCACTTTTGCATAACAGAATACCGCTCGCCTGGTCTGCCGCGTTGTGAAAGCCACATGGCGCGGCAGACCAGGTGGACACTGCTTTTGTCGTGCTGTGTCTTGCAGTTTTCATTTTGTTTTTGTTTTCATTACGAAATGATTGGGCGAAAATATTAGCAAAACATCAATATCGGCAACGCCCAACAACCATAGCGCCCAGCTAAGCTGCCGCATCGCATAGATGGTGCGGCGCGGCAGTCCAGATGGGAGGTATTCTGTGATGCAAGAGTGATTTACCGGCACTGTAGTTCACGTTAACGTCAGCTAATAAACTGTGCGCATTCTGAAGCAGAGAGGTCTGGAAGAAAACTTCCCGAACCCATAAAAACACGAGCAACGCTTTATCTTCGAAATTTGGGTCGTATCCTGTAATGGAAAGCGGAAAATTCTGCAGACCTTTGTTCTATGGCCACAAATGCAGAACTATCCTTTTCTATAATAGAAGTTCCGAGAGAAATAAGAATCTACAGATGGTAGTACAACCATGCATCCATGCATACAGCCGGTTTGCAGGAGTGAAAGCAAAATACTACAAAAAAACATTAGCCAGAGCGGAACCGTGCAAAGAAGTGTCAAATTTCTGCAGGGCACTGTCGAGAATGCAATTTCTCGAGTTCAGACCGGTCATAAGGTGAGAAACAGACATGCACCTAGACGGAAAAGATTGAGGTGAGACCAAAGTTACATCTCTGCTACAGGTGCTACCCTTATTTCGCTATTGTTCTAACCGGAAACTGCGCTCAGGATGCTGCTGCACATCACTGGCATCGCCTCTCAGCTGTATTCCGCAACTACAGATCAGCAAGAAAAGGGAAAAGCCGCTGCGATGAAAGAGATCTTCCGACGTGATAAGTGTTTTCTACATGACCTTGCTCAGTACACCGTGAAAACGGTACTGTAGGAGCATGGAGACTATAAAAGCCTGGATGCATCCTTGATTACCCAAGGTGAAAGTGTTGACGCCCGTGTTAACGACGGGTAGATTTGTGGGGAGCTAACGCATACAGCCTGGGTAATTTCAATGACGCATGGGCCCCTAGTCAGCAGGTTTCCCCTTGTTACTCTACTGGCTTTGTGGACGAAGCAGCATGCTTAGATAACAATCTGTTTTGTAATGTGGATACCTGCAGGACATTACACAAAACTACGTCTGGCACCATTATACAAATACACTGAAGCAGTTGTACTGAGAGGATTCCAGAAAGGATGATTCTTACAAGGACACTATGAACTCCAAAAGCATGAGAGATCTCGTGTTTTTTCGCATTTGTTGCATGTTGACATTTAGCAGCGATCAAAAATCGGTTTTAAGTGCTTCTCATCAAACAGACATAACAGACGAAAGGGACATTCAATAGATAAGAACATTGGTCAGCAGGTATTCTTATCACTGTGGGCCATCGTGAACTGGAGTAATGCATAGTCCAAAAAATTGGATGATTATGTATGTGATCATGTTCTTCGAAAATCGCAGGCAAACCCGTTGGGTTCGGTAATGAATGAAGTGAGGTAGAAGCATCATTGCTAGCACTGCTCAGAGCTGGGACCCAGATATATCATTGGAAAGGTGGATAATACCATACCCATGAGTGTGATTACTTACGAATGGCAGCAGGGTACAGACAACGCCACGAATGGGTAAACATGCTAATGGGTGCCAGGTAGTAGATAAATTTGGATGCTTCGCCAAGATAACCCAGAGTAAATGTGTTAACACACACAAGTTCACCCATCGTTAACACGGGCATCAACATCTATACCCTGGATAATCTCAATGATGCATCCAGAGTCCAGGCCCTAAAGCATCTTTGGAAAGATGGCTATTGTCATACCCATGGCTCAGTGGCGGACGCAGAAAGTGGGCGCGGGGGGGGACATGGGAAAAAAGTGGGGTCTCCGCCATTTGGGGGATTCAGACGGAGAACAAAATAGATAAAAATATTAATTATAATAATAAATAATCAATAAAATATTTTAAAAATAACCATAAAAATAAACAATTAAAATTACACTGATACATGACTTTTATTTGTATTTTAAAGTAATTTCAAAGATTAGGGGACCCATTCCCCGGCCCCCCTACGTCCGCCACTGCCATGGGTACGGTTACGCATACCTAGCAGCTGGGTATAGAAACGTCAAGTATGGGTAAACTTTTTGAATAACAGATTAAGGGTTAAATTTGGCACGTTAACACGTTCACCATGAGTAATCTCATTGATACATCCGGGCCAGTCGTTTTCAGGATTTCAGTCTTACCATACCTTTGACCATCAATAGTGGCATGATATGGCTCATGCATTTACATAGATAAAGGGGATGTTATGCATTTCTAGGTCAACTATACATAAAATAAACTTTAACTGATGGATGTCTATCTCACAGACATAAATTGGCATATTTAGACCTTTAACTAAGACTGGTAGGGTAAAGGTGTGTGGTGCGTTATACTGCCAAGTCCTGCGATAGGTCACTCCATGCAGCTAACCAATCGCAAAGCTCAGGCGCACCGTCCCTTCTGGTATAAAAGCTCCACTCCCAACCAAAGCCCTGCAACAATGTACAAGAAAATGCAAAGCGTCCAGCAAGGACGGAATTGCAGAATTATTGCGTGGACGCACTATTCACGAAAGGAAGCGAGCGGTTTATGGGAATTTGCTGCGAGGAAACGCTTGCTGCATTCGCAATAATGCACTTCTACGGTGTTTTTCTCGGATGATTTATTGACGAGAAAAGAAGGATCTGGTAGAGAACTGTGACCAAAAAGTGGATGAAAAAATTCGATGAAAAAGTAAAGGAAAAGTTGCAAGTGGAATAAAGAACTGTAGCACTGTGTCTTGGGAATTGGTGGACGTAATTTTGATAACTTCCAGCGCTGAGAGAATGAAGGATACGTTTAAGCTTTTAGTACTCCCTCGGGAAACGTCCAAGGCTTGCCAGAAGCCACTGTCTCCCTGACTGACATTATTAAAATCCACCGTATGCGCGCACCTTGCCGGAACCCGGCTGGATCGTATCCCTCCTGGTGCTGGCACAATGACTTCCTTTCACTATTATTCTACTATTTTGCACTTATATTCTTTTACCACTCCTTAGTATTCAAATACTAGGCAATATGATTAGTTCTGCCCCAAAAATATCAAAGTCATAGTTTTCAACCAAACTTTGGCTAAGGGGGTAATTTGATGTGCAGACCACGAAAATCAAACTCATTTTGCATTGTAATTTCGTATTCGTAAGGCCCTGGATGCTGTATGGTGAAAACGACACCTCAGAAAATACGTTGGAACAGTGGGTTCATTTGATGTGAGTATTACGAGTACCGAGTTTATTCTGCGAAAGACTGTCCATTCCTTCCCAAAATTAGCAGTGCTCCGCCTCACAATAGAGAACCTATCGTAACAGTACTAAATATCCTCATGGTATGAAATGAATATGATACTCGTGATCAGCATATCAAATAACTCATAGAGGCGAAATTTGAGAGAAATTTTTGATTTTGATATTTCTATGATGAAAATAGCCAGGTAGTAGTTGAAGATTTGTGAGTGGTTGAAGATTATAAAGGTACAACAGCAGAATATTAGGGAAACAAAGCCATTTTCTCCACGCCAAGAGGAATCCGAGCCAGCCGAGTTTCAGCAAGGCGCGCATACGGTGGATTTCAATAGTCAGTCAGGGAGACAGTGGCTTCTAGGCTTGCCTGGTCGTCCATAGACTTTAAGAGTGACCTGCAAATTTGAAGAGGCTATTAGAAGGAAACTTGCCATAGATATAGTCAACATGGTTTACACGACATGGATTAGAGGGAAGTAGGAGGGAATGAGGAACCTGTCGTGCCCTCTAGAGCGGCTTCCCACTATCTGCTTGTCTTACCAAGTGTTGCCCTTAAGAAAGTGCAGGGACGGCCAGGTGCCAGAATGGATCGAGTGAATACATAGGAACGGGATCGATGGCGAAGAGTAATGACCTGGATATGCACTACTGTATGGGGCCGTCGTCGTTGTGTGTGTGTTGTGGCTGGCAGTTGACCGGCCAACGGCCAGCCGTCCCGAGGAGCACAAAACAACGCTGCGGGTCGAGGTCAGCGCCGACTGCAAATATCCAAGCGCGCGCGGGCGCGTCGGGAACGCCCGCACTGATTGAGGTTGCCGTTCGTTCCTCGCGCGGCACATCACTCGCCCCTCGCACGCCGGACACCGACGATGGCTCCACATGAAACCAGTTTGCGACGACGACGAGGACGTGATCAACTGGTAGCACCCCTACCAGCAACCAACGACGTCCCACCTAATTACCCACTTGAACTGTTTTTCCGCATACGGGGCCAATGAACGAGCACAGCTTCTACTAATAGGATGAGGACACTTACTTACTTGTGGCTGGCTGTAGGAGATTTGGTAATTACTTGAGGGTTTTTGGTGAAATCTCCCACTACACCAATGGATTCTAAGAATAGTTCTCTCAAAACGACAGTACGTCTCCACAACTGACCCAGACCATTAGGAAAGGTGTCCTGCGCTGCCCTAAAAACGTGCCAAATGCATTTAAGAAAAAAAGAAAAGGACAAAAAAACCAAGGAAAGGGATGCGATCGTTAGCCATTTCAACAGAAAAAAGTCCTGCAGACAACTGGGCAAACATTCCGGTGATCGAGTCATGGAGTGGATAACAACAGGAGGAGAAAGTTACCTCGGCTATGGGGTAAGATTAATTTTTGATAGTAGATTGGTGGGATTGACATAAAAAATATTCTCAGAAAAACTTTGGAATTCCTGCTCATCCAGAATAGACAATTTTTTTCGAGTAGTATATGTTATCATGTGATGTTATCGTTACTATCAATTGCCATCGTTGAATGAGACCATGGCGACCAACGGAATTATCAGATGGGTGGATAATCTGATATCCACGCGTACCAGCACAGTATAGACAACGTAACATATGGGTAAAAATGTTGTTGGGTGCCGAGTAAAAGGTAAATTCGGTTACGTTAACAAGTTCACCATGGGTAATGTGAGGGATACACCTAGACTCACCAGTCTGGGCAACTATACCTAGGCGGAGGTCAAATGGTAATGCGGAGGCGGAGTGGCAACTATACCCAACGCTTATTCACTGCTTGGGGGGGGGTGCAGATAGAATGATAAACTTCCCGGAATGTTAAAGAATCCAACTACAGGATGGATGATTTCCGCGAATTAAAAATAATGCATAATAAAACTCCTAAATACTTCGCTGATTAGTGGGACTAGTTTCTTGGACGAACCTGCTGAGTTTTGCCCCATAAATTCGTCCACTCAGAGTGTGCAGGAATGTTCCACCTTTCTCGAAATATTCATGGATCTCGTTACAAAAACATCTACGAAAGTAAAATCAAAAGGGGAGCAACCTCCTTCCCAATAAGCATGAGCGCTGTTACTTTGATAATGCGCAGCGGGCAAGCACTGCGACTGGTCAATTACATGAATACCCAATCCTAGAGAATGACCTTACCACCATCTTCAGATGCAACGCTCCACCCCGATCCCTATACAGCAAGCGATCCAACATTATTATTTTCAAACAACCTACCCCAGTCTCAGCGAACATGCTGCGGCGTCTCTGGACATGCATAGGATTAATATACATGCACGTCTAAGTGCATCACATGTGCTCAAGTAATCCCTCATACAAGTTTTTTTTTCAGCAGCAGAAAGCAGTAACATCGAAATGTAAAATGTACGAAGGCCCAATTATAACTTCGAGGATTGAGGGAACGTGTTACCTGGCTTAAAAAGTTGAAGATCGTCCCGTATTTTACATGTGTTCTGCATATGCTTCTTTTTGTTTGTATAAACTCATCGCCAATTAGGAGAGCTAAGAAATAGGAAGAATCCAGATAGGAGCAGTTTCTAAGTTTTGAAACATAGCTAAATATAATACTTTAAGTTTCCAAACTGTGTGTGACACATAACTGAAATTCTTGGGCATAGAATTCTTTAATACCGAATCAGATCATAGAAGGTATAGAATGAAAGCAGGTAAGGATCAATTTTCAAAAGCTGAGGGGAAGTTAACGTCCTCCATCTACTGTGATGAAAGATTGAAAGATTCAATGTATAGAATCTGGGAGGAGGAGGGGGGGGGGGGTTGGGGTAATGAGTAAGTTAATACAACTGCGAAAATATGAACGCTTCTTCTTGAATTTTATGGACGAACAGGCTAACATCGAGTGTTTCCCCTGAGAGTACCACATGGAAGCGCAACAGAATACAGAATCTGTGAGCACACTGGGGCTTGGAAACATGCGATGAGCTTTATTCGCCATGCTTGCATGGTTGTTCCATTGACAGATCGATACAACGTAAGCTACCATGGAAAATATTGCTAAAGAAGGTGTAGGCGACAGTTTTCCCCAATCTGTGATCGATCTCCAAATATTCTGATCTGTTCCTGTAAGATTGGTGGCAAACATCACGAACGAAGTCCAAAGAGAAGAGATTAGAAGTGCAAGGGTTTTTGCCGGCGACGCGGTGCAAGGCCGTGATTACAGAGTTGCAAAAGCGGTCGTACCCCACCAGAATGCACACTAACCAGGAAGAGCAGTTCATTTGCGATTCCTGGTGAGGAGAACAGCTGGGAACCCCATGGAAATGGAAAGCAGACGGTCAAAAAGAATGCCAACCACTTTAGGCGACTTTTTTTAACGGAGAAATTCTACTTAACTTCCGACTATTTTTGTTCAGAAGTTACATTGTTGAATGAACTTGTTAATGTGATGCGATGAGACAACACAACTGGTTTCACGACTCTACTAAGGCAATGTTTGGAGAGTGACGGTCAAAGGGAGGCTGTAAACCATGGAATCTTGGGGGTAGGGTTGGAGTCGGCCACCATACATACAGGGTGGCCCATCTGAACTGTGACATGCTATGGAAAATCCATCTTTTTGGAGGATGCGATAATTCCGTGGGGAGAATGTTGAGGATTTCTGGACAAAGTACGTAGCTTGGCCGTCAAAGTCCTCCGATCTCAATCCTTTCGATTTTGCTATCTAGTCGATCTTGGAGCAAGAAACCTGCTCTTTCAAACACAAGCCACTATATCCGCTGAAGTGAGACCCGGTAAGGAGGGAGGGCATGGGAGGGAAGAACGGAAAAGTTGTGGGTAGTTTTCTTGCATCACACGTCATGAGGACCACCCTGTAGAAGAGCCAGGTAGCAAAAAGACTAGAACGAACGTCATATACGAATTGTTTCATGGGATTTCGCAATAAAATGTGAATGTGGTTTGGAAGACTTGTGCTAGATGACGTGAGCAGATTTCAGTGCTTCTCAATACATATAATGAATAATTCAAAGCACACTGTGGATGAAGAAATCGACAGAATGACGTAGAGATGCGAATAAATGCCACACGGGGCCGGACACACTTTCACACATGTTGCAAAAAAAGAAAAACGAACGGAATGACCACTCGACGAACAGCTGAAACAAGATCTCCTCAGAGATGCTAATAAATAAAGAGATTGTGTAAATAAACGTAAGAAGCAACAGGTGTCCGATCGAAAAACGCTTCGTAGATAAGCACTTCCGGATCGCGTGCGTGTAGTGGTTTGAAGTGATACCAGCATTAGTGAGTAATGCCTCCAGATGGGCGTAAGCAAAGAAACAGTCACCCAGCGCGAAAACGGATGGCCGTACGACGACCTTCGCTTCGCACCTACGCAGTGGTTGGTGATCGGATAACAAAGACAATCGTCAGCGAATCGCTAAGGAAATTGGAGAGGGCGCAGCGGCACAGCGGCAGGTGTGCAGCGATTTTCTATGAACGGAAAGTCGATGCAGGTGAGATAAGAGGGCGAGAATTTGCACGGTGGTGGTCTTGCAACATTGTACGAGCTACACTGATCAATGAGCGTCACATGGTGGTGGGGGAGTTGTAGCTGGCTTCGTGTCAACACGTGCTCCAAAAAACAGTGTTCCAAGGTAAGGGAGTACAATCCAGTCGCACGGCTTAGGAACGTTCCTTGGCACGTTCTAGGATTCTCATCACTCGCTGCGGGACTCACGAACGCTGTCGAACGCTGCCGGGTGCACTCTAATCATGCCGCTTATCCATAGTCGACCAGTGACCAGATCCGTGAACGTTTCCGATGACATTGTGACCTTCCCGCTGATCCAAAATGAACGAGTTCTCCACACAAATATCATTGAATTGCACTTCTTCAGCATCATTTATTTTTCCTTCGCATTGGCAAAATTGTCACATAAAAGGAATCGATTTTTGTTCGTGAAACTAACCATCTGTTGGCCTACGGGTAGGTTTGCACTTTGCCACGGGCTTTCATGAATACCAGTTCAACTTTTCGGACAAAATTAGGTGGATGGGCTGATTTAGTATCAGCTGATCGCACAAAATCTGCTTGTTTTGAATGAGAGAAAATCGGCCTCTAAGAGAACCGAGGAACAACGACCTTCCCGGGAACATTCATAGATCCGCTCAGGAGTGCAGGTGTTTTTCCTAACAAAGTATGATAGATGTTGCTTTCTCGTCATCGCTAACTGAGACAAGTCAACTGGGCAAAGTAAGTAAGGGCAAGGCAAGGCAACTACCACTACAACCACTTTTGCTAGTAGACCGAGTTGGTCACAGCCTTCACGGGAACGTTAACGACCGCTTCCCCACCTCTCCGCAGCACCCATGCGTGCTCCCAGACGGAGACAACTGAATGGTGATGTTCTCACTCGTTGAGATCACATACGTTCTGCTGAGCTACCAATACAACACGAAAATGTGGGCAGAAATGGGAATTTAACACTCAAACGTAGGAGCTCCGAAAAACATAGAGAATGAAGTCACATACGGCAGAGAACCCCTGATCAACGAGGGAGTTAGCCACATTTAGAACACTCTAGTGGTCCGAACTCGCTTGCATACACCACACTACTGGATCAATCGAGAATAAAAAAAATCATAACAATGGAAAGTGCGTATGCGCAGACAATCAGACGCAGATGGTGCAGCGCGCGCGAACAGGCCCACATCACTGGAGCTTCCGATACCTCAAATGTGTTCCAGGAATAATGAACCGTAATAGGAATTCACATAACCTATGGAACACATTTAGCCATAATGCACTTGGTGTATGGGGTTCCCACCGGTTTCGGTAGGATGACAAAGTGGGGCTCACAAGGCACATAACCATAATGGGGTGTCTATTAACAGATCCATTCGTTACTTTGGGTCGATAAAGTCGACCATACGATAATGTCGGAAGAATGTTGTGGATCAGATTTTGCAAAAAAAAATTGCCCTGTTAATAGAAAGAGCTTTCAATCGTTTCCGTAGAAAAATCCTGGATAGCCACAAGAAGCTAGGATGGTCAGCATTATGGTCACATGGGTTCCACATAAAACATAGCGGGGAAGACTATGCAGTTTTGTCAAAGTAGATTTTCTTTCCGATATTTCGCTACATTATTACATCTCACATCTCATCCTAATATTTTGCTGGATTACTGCATTACTACCATAGTACGTATCTGGGCCAATTTCAGTCATTCTTAGTGGAAGTATTTAGCCGGAAGCTATAACCACATTCATGGACTGGTATAAGCTGGTGGCTGCATTTTCCCAACACGGCATGAATTACTTAACTTGTGGTAAGTTATCCAAGGCTAGGATTCATGAACTCATATCGTAGCAAACCCAGGCCAGCAAACCAAATTTCATGTCCTAATGAAAAACATGGACGGTAGGAACAAGGAAGTGGACAGTTTTGACTGCAATGTAACTGGTGTACTCTTCTATGAACCTATCACAATCACAGCATGATAAAATCTAGCAAACAGAACGCAAAGTTCGCTGTGAGTTCGTTCCCGGACGACGTGGACACATTTGTATTCCGCGGCGGCGGCATCGGCGGCCACTCCCACCGAAATCAAATAAGGCAAGAAATGCTATAGTTTGTGAGTCAAGAAAGCGAACGGAGACGTCAGAAAAGGAGAAGAAAGGAGAAGTGACGACGCGACGCCGAAAGAACTGTAGTAGGCTGCGTGCGAGTAGACGAACGAGAAAACCGTACGCACACCACACGAATCGTAACCGCGTCAACAACCTAATGTATGACCCAGAAAAGACGAGCCGCCGGCCAGGGCCAGCTGTGGCGTGGCCATCCAGCTCTGCACGCGGCCGGCGGGCGGCGACGGCGCCGATGTGGCGCTTCTGCCGCCGGTCGCTTTTTGCCCGCTTATGGCCTGACAACCGGCTCAGAGCCGAGTTTTCAATGAGGTCTGATTGTCAATCGGGTTTCGCTTTCTGCCCTTTAAAGGCGCATTTGCACGGCGGATGCGACTACGGCCCGGCTCTACTAAACGAATCCTGTTTGGCTATCCAGTAGTGGATTTATTTAGGGAGTCGTGGGAAGGCACCCATGGGAAAAGAAGAAGACGACGATGTTGTTGGTGACAAGCTGTACAGCTTTCCCAGATGAAAAAGAAGACAATAGCAACGCATGATCAATCGCAGGGTAATTTGGACTCAGCAGAATAATGACATAGGTCCTTGCAGAGAGTTGTGATAGTCATAGGAGGTGGCAAGGAAGAGAGGAGGGGGGGGGGGGGGGGGGGAAGAGGAGAAGAAGAGAGAAGAAGACGGTGGAGAAATATGGAGCCTCCACTAAGGAATGAATTTGCGCAGCCGAAATTTTAAGATTAAAATTACAAATAGAAATAGACTAGGATGAAAAACTGTTGCTCGAACTAGTAATGAGCAACTATAATAATAGGTTTCGCATTTTATAAAGCAATTTTGCAGATTTTAATTTTAAGTGGAGGCACGGTGCTTCCAGTTGGGACTCGAGGTTGATATTATTTTAATGGATGATAGGGCCTCTTGGGATTGCTTATTGTAAACGGGCCGACGTATCCAAGTTTTATCCTTATCTGGCATTCACCAATTTGTTCAACCCTTGCTGCTATGGATTATTGAGATTACCAAGAATGAGCGTGTGGAACTCTGGATAACCTCAGTTACACATCCAATGTGCCTCCCATGTGACGTTGTCTATACCCAGCTGCTACCCATGGGTAACTACACCAATGACACTTGGTAATCTCAGGGATAATCGAGTGAAATAGAAGTGCTTGAATTCATTCCAGTTATATACATAGCTGCTAATTTTAAGACCATTCCCAATTTTCCACAATTTTTGTTTTTCAACCATATTTACCTCTAAAATTACCTATTTACCAGATTATTTACTTGCTGATTTATTCAATGTAAACGAGTGAATGCTTCATAACATAGTAGGTGAAACTGAAAAAAAGAAATAATTGCCAGCCAACTTTTCGTCTTCTGGCTTCTGCTGGCTTCTTCAAAGACTTTGAATAGTTGTTAGCGGCCCCTTTGAATATCCCTCGACCCCGGGCTAAAATATACCTTCGAAAGAAATTTGAACTCAGACATGCCCAGACACTCACCATAGCGCATCAGCAGAGTTCTGGTGTTCTTTAGAGGATCGATGAAGGAGAGCGCTGCCAAAAAGTAAGCTCCCGAACTGAGAGCTCATTAGTGCGTCCGTCGTTCCCACCTCATCTGCGTTCTCTTTTCTTGCTGAGTCTTAAGCGAGGGGAAAATCTCCTATGCAAGAACTGGCGCTGCTCTCACCAAGAGTTCGTTCAAACAGCTTTTTCACACACGCTACAGCGTTATCAACGGCGGTTTTTTGGAGCTTATCGCTGCGCTTTTCTGCTTTGCTCCCGATAATCTTACTATATGCATCGTAACGTGACTGTGAACGTTGTTGCATTGTACTGAACCGATGCCATGTTGCATCGATGCAAATGCAGAGGACGAAAAGGTTGCGGAATGTGTCTGCCTTTGTCAAGATGGCTTCTACAGGCTTACCGCAATCAAATCGGGAAATAAAATGCAAGCGATGCAGTTGCACCATGCTTGCATCAATCAACGGGGAAGTCCGGGATGGATTTGATCTTCACCATTGTTTGCGAATAAATCTGGTGGACTATTTTAGTCTAACGCTCACCGACTTTTAAAGGCGAACGAGGAGAAAACCTCTAAAAATTCCCTTTTATTTCATTACATCTCCGCGCTTGTGGTGCAAATGCATCCGTTGCATTCTATTTTACGCCCCAATTATTGTAGAGTGGCCGGTTGAGCAAGACTCATCTCCTAGGGCTAAAGATGAGCTTTTCCCTAGAAATTGGCTAAAATCACACCCATGACAATTCTTTTTTTTTGGGCCAAGTACTTGTGGTGCAATTGCATCCACTTCATTTTACTTCACACCTCAATTACTATAAGGCGGAATGTGAAGTTCTGTAAAATTCATTATTTAGGACCCAAAATGAGCTCTCTTTTTTTGCGACTAAAATCAAACCCACAAGCATTCTCCAACTGAATCAAGCACTTGGGAAGTGTAACTGCATCCCCTGCACTTTATTTTACGTCTATTTCATTGGATCACGTTCTGCGAGGCTTTGCAAATTCAATTTTCTAGGGCTCAAGACGAACATCTTCAATCTGCCGAAAATGACTAAAATTGAACTCATAAACATTTTCCAGTCAAATTGAACACTTGTGCTGCAACCGCTGCAATTTATTTCACGCCTCAATTACTGTAGGGCGGTTTGCAAGGTTCCTCAAAATTTATTCTCTAGCTCTAGATGAACTCTTTTTGCAAAAATTGATCAAAATTAAAAGCAGTGGCGGATGCAAGAAGGGGGAGGGGATTTCCGAAATTACTTTACAAAACGAATAAAAATTTCTAGTAGTTTATTTATAGTTGTTTGTTGTTACTATTATTTTTGAATATTCATTTTCCACCACCTAACATTATAATTAATATTTTTAGTATTTTTATTATTCCATCCGGGCCCTCGGGTGGTGTTAATTGCCACTTTCTTCCCACTCCCTCCCCCCCCCCCGACTCGCCACTTCTGCGTCCGGCACTGACTGAATCCATAAGCATTCTCCAGTCGAATTGCGCATTTTTGGTGCGATTGCGTCAACAGCATTTTATTTTGCGCCTCAATTACTGCAAGGTAGTTTGCGGGTAGTACAGATTTCATCCTCTAGCTTTTGGTTACAAACCAAACATCGCCACTAAAGGCGATCACTGCTATCAGTGAGTCAATAAAACAGTTAGTACTTTGTGTACAATAGTCCCAGGTCACGGCCAGCTTACTGATTAGACGAGGCTAAGATGGCGATAGAGCAAGTTGCAGCTGTCACTCGTAAACAAACCACGAGGCAGCAGTCGTTGTCAGCTGAGATTAACAGGCCATTAACCGCACACGTGGCCGGAGAGAGCACACACGGATCTAGTGAAAACTACGGTAAATCAGGCGGAACACAGCTGGAACAAGTGACGAACGGCGGAAGAACGACGCTGGATGACTACGGACGTACGAGGCGGCCGTTGACGGACGGCCACACACAGCCGCTGGCTGATTCATGCGTGAGCGCAGCGCCATAACTGTCGTCTTCCCACGAGAAAACGCGCCGAAAACGCCCCGGCGAGAAAAACGAAGGACAAACACCCCGCCTGGACCACTGAAGGGCTCTGGCGTGCTGTAAAGAAGTTCCAACACACAAACGACCAGCGCTGCACCCTTCTTGGCAATAAAATGGATATTTATGGTCGAAGTGTGCAGGCATTTGTTGCTTCGTTAATGAGGCTTTCCGATTGTGAGAGCAGAACTAACTGGACTTTGGTGAAGCGAAAAGACAACTACAGAGCTAGGAACTTATTTATTTACTTACTTTATTTACACATGACGCACTCGGAGGTGTGCCATAAAAACAACAAAAATAGCAAATAAAAGGAAGCCTGACAAATAAATGCGAGGCAAAATCCAGAAATCCAAGCATTCACTAAGCACTGGAGCGGAGAATAATCACTCTTGAAGGAGTTAGTCGAGCTTCAAAGTGGTTTCCACTGCGGGCGAGGAAGGTGGGAGGAGAGGGAACGGGGAAGAGAGAGTCCTTTACAAATTATTTTCATTTAAATTATTAATTATTTATTTTATTAAATATTTTGAGAACATTAGATGGTCAGGCAAAATAGACAACGTAGACTAACGCACACAGTGTCACTCTGGCAGAGAGAAATCGTATTTCGGTGAGTATCGATTTTTGTTCATGTATGGCTGCAGTCGCTGCGGCCGAGTCCATTCATAATCGATACGTATCTAAATCGATGACGCATTAGCGACGGCGACGCAGAGTGCTAAACTTCACATGTAGTATAGCTACAGCTTGAGATATGTTTTACAAACTCAAAATTGCATCTAGAAAGCAATTCTACACATGTATTCTTTACCATTGTATGACCCATCACTTTATATTTTTTTTGTTTCATTAAATTTTACAGTCCTACGATCACAAATATAAAACATGGAGTTATGCACTTCTCCAACGACTGGGTCTTCTTTACTCCTTTCATAACATGAATGGCACTCAGGTAAGGCGCGCTTCGCTAGTAGCCGAACACAATGTGTGCCTCACTCGTGAAACGAAATATTGTACACATATCATAGACGTTCGAATAAATATTCGATCAGTTCGAAAAATTGAATGGGAGGAGAAGTGGATGTCTTGAAATACTTTTCATAATTCAGCAAGGCCATAAGGATCTCATTGTTTCAAAGGGTCGACTTTTCGATTGATTCGAATTCGAACTTATTCGATTTCCTGTCCTGCTATTCAGTATTAATTATGCTCACTTTCTCACTAATTCAAAGATGCTGGAAATATTTATTGTGAGAACCACTTCTTTTATGACCAGTGATTGGAAATTTTTGTCCTTGAGGAACACAGGACACTATTCGAGGGGGAGATAAGTAGTTCCGGCAAAGAATTATTAAACGTTTACTAGGAAATTCCAGTTCTCTTGTTCATTTTTTTCGAGATGTATTGCAGGGGGAAATTGGCCTATCAACGGCAAAGTGCAAAAATCTTTGTTCGTAGCTCTAAACTAAGTGTGCTCAAGTTTGCAGAAATGGTTTGTAAGTGCAGGGACCCTCTGAAGGCTTCAATTAATGTTGATAATTTTCCTTAAAAAAAGAAAACAAATAAGACCCCGCTACGAGAAAATATGTGTTGCTTAGAGGTTGCATGCATCAAAGAAATTTCTCAGTGTGAACGGGGTTATTATCCCACAAATTTACCCACCGCTAACACTGCCGTCAACAAGTTTACCCGGAGTAATCCCAGTGATACATCTAGGCCCAAATTATTTTATTTTTTATTTTCCAAGCGGGGCACGGAAACATCACCGAGAGGATAGGTGATCTCATAGCAACGGATACCATCTGGGTACAGAAAATGCTAGGTATGTGTAAACGTGTTGATGATCGGGTATGCTAGTGCGTTTACCATGGGTAATCCCAATGATGCATTCGGGTTCAATGCGGATCGAATGAAATGACCACCGTAGCCGGACAAAACGCCTCGTGTCAAGTCTTTTTAGCGTAGCGGATTATGATTGATCGATGTCACGAAATCAGTGTTCGGCTGCATTCCTGGGGAACGTCCAGAAACCAAACGCTGAAACCGGTGAAATGTGCACGATGCTCCACAAAATCGTCTCCGCTTTTTTCGGTGGTGGACTTAGGAAGAAGGCTGAAATAATATTCTAGATGGAAATAGAGGAGCAGAGAGAGGCAGAGAGAGAGAGTGGGAGAGAGGGAGGGAGAACGTGCAGTCACCAGTGCTGGGTAGTTTTGGCCAAGGCCTTCTGGAGTAAGTACGCCACCTACGAACATAGATAAGAAGACTGTACTGAATAAATCACATGAGAACAAACTGCTATCGCTACAAACCTGTACAATAATACTGCAAAAACAAAGTTTACTAAGATAATGGAGGTTGAACAGGAGTATTAAGAATAAAGTGAACCCGAAAATGGTCGTTCGTAGTATGGGTCGACGAAAACAGCATCAAAATCTAAGGTAATTTCATCTTGGGGATTTGTAGGGCCCAGGGAGGCAACTATGTTTATGTTACCTCTCAATAGCTGCTAAGGTTTTTCTGAGGAGCAATCAAGGGGAGAATCCTTGTTTTGTGGTGTATTTTGAGCAAAGACCAAGATTTGTATCGATCCTTTATTGAACGGCTAACGTTTCAAGGGGAAAATGACTGGAACTGCTGCGGCAAGGGCCAAAACTAGGCCTAAACTTCAACTTGTCACGCTGATCAAATTGGTTCCTGTTGTGCAATTATCAGAGAATGTACGAGAATATGAATACAGTGCAAGAAGTCATCGCAACAATGACAACCTTTCAATTTTTCTGGAAGAGTCAAGTCAGTTATAGAGAACGAGTGTACCATAGCCAATGGATTATGAACCACCTACGTAACATTTTCCCGGGAACATTTGTCCTCCTATTCTCTGCAGTGTCTCAGTGGGTAGTCTGTGATAAGTCCATAATTCTTGCGAAAAAACGTTAGCAAACTGTCGCAGTACTGTAGCTCCCTTTGCAATGAAGATTTTCCAAATCTAAGCATATTTTCGGATTCCTTATTGAAATTGGAGTCGAACTACACATGAAATTACTTGGGTATTGTTTTGAAGATTTTTAGTTTAACCGAAATTTGGGAAGTTTTCTAGTTCTCAACAATGAGGTCCACATAAATCCGTAGAAACTTCTAAAATCGCAAGAATTTCTGGAGGCTGAGTGCTAGCGAACACGATCATTGGATTTCAATGTCGATTCTGTTTCAAATGATTTATCCTGTGCTTGAATGTGTGTTACATATTTTGACGAATGTTCGAAATTTGCCGTCTTGCACTCGCTTCAGGAATTTAGGTGTTACTGCAAAAACAACTAAGAAAAAATTAATAATTCTCTCAGTACCTATGTAGATCCTCATGTTATCCAGTAATCGTAAAAACTGGGGATTACATAGAAGCTGGGAGTATAGGACTCAGGCATAGTACAGCTGTCTATTTTGGTAGACAGTAAAAAAGTTAAAAAAAAGCTTTCTTGTAAGACTCTCACGTTACAGAACCAAAATATCGCGAATAACAGCGAATAATAGCTGGATCGATCACAGGCCAGTGATTCTTTAGCAGTTATTGTACGTAGTTTTTTGCACGAAGCCTATGCATACGGATTGATTCCATTCGTCTTCCTCGTTTCATCCAGCGAAACGAATCGCATCAGAAGCCGAGAGCGTCTTTGCTTCTGCACGGCTCATTGCACTTCCATGAGGCATGACACTTTCCAGAAGAGATGAAACGAGCGTGATGCATGATGTGATGCTTCAGTTTTTTTCACGTCTTCTAAAGAAACGTGAAGGAATGTTTTTGGTGAATGGTACAGCCGTAGAAGCTAAAATGCCCGTGGAGCGTCAAAAAATGACAAGAGTATCATAGTAAAGTCAGCTGATTTCTTACTAGTATAATCAGCTGATTTCACACGTTTTGAATTCCATTGCACCAATGTCAGAAAAAAAGTTGAGCAGGCACACAGATACGGGGTGACAATCTGTCATGTTTCATCTTTGGTTCATGGTTTTTCGTAGGCCTAAGGTTTGACTGGTTCAGCTAGGTTAGTTAGCAACCAAAGGCACACCGTTGCTCTCAGAGGATCGAATTTATAAACAAATAAATAAATGGACGAGTAATCCAGAGAAAACGTAGAATTTTGCGTAGATCCTGGGATAAATTTGTCCCAGTGGTACCTATGTTTCAAAATATTCGACCTACATGGAACTGCACGTATCCCACACGATCTTTCTTCCCTTAAATCTCAGATCTCATCTCCTTGCTGCGCGCCTTTTTTCTCCCAATCGCGTCACTGAGGTGTAAACTGACTCATCTCAACATTGGTCATTGCAAACAAACTAACGAGAATATTTACAAGACAAATATAGACCAGTTTGATGACTGTTAGAGGTCGTGGGCAATTAGTTCCTGGGCAAGTTTCGTTTTTCGGGATACATTCCAGCGGGATTGCCTTCCTCCATCCGTCACCTGCACATAAAGTCTTGCACAGTTACTTATAAAGGGAGTGGTGTGTTTCACCGAGAATTGAGAAACGACGAAGTTTTTCATAGGCCATATATAATATACCGCTTCTATAATATTTATCACTTCCATTTAGGAAAAAAAACGAGTAAGAAAGAGCGGATCATGAGAAAACTAACAGATAGGTGGGAAAAGCAGCAGATTCATACTGGATGGCACAGTCTCCCACAGTGGAAAACACAAAGGGAACGTACGAAATTCGCGAGGGACCAATTCCGGCTGCACGTATCATTGGGGTTACCCAGGGTAAACTGTGTTGACACCATTCAGGGCCTGATGCATTACTGAGATTACTCGGGTTAAACGCGGTGTCCGTGTTAAGGATGGGTAAATTTGTGTGACGCTGACACTTTTAACCTAGTCTCGGTGATGCAGTGCAGATTACCCACCGTTAACATGGGCGTCATCGTGTTTACCCCGGGTAATCTCAACAGTGCAAAGAAGCCTCAGAAGACAGTTTACTGTCACACAAATAAAGAAACGTTAGTTCTCTCCTCGATGTCCCAACCTTTGATTCAGACGTGTTGACGATGGGTAAACTTGTGTGCGTGCTGCGTTAACCTTGGGTAATCTCAATGGTGCATGTGGATCCAGATTTACCCATTACCCATTTACCCACTCTCTCACGAGTAAGCCTTCATGGCGGGCCGAAAGTCTGTTCGCCTAAACGCTGTCTTAATGTTGAGAAGCTCTTTATGGCTGATTATCGTAATATGCCTACAATCTTCAGCATTATACGGTACATGATGGAATTTGTGTTTTTTTTTAGATTTTCCACTTCTGAATTCGTCATTATTTATCATAATAAATGTCTGCTCGCAACTTCTTATAACGATCTGAAGGCGCTTAGGAGCGCTATGAACCATCAAATCACAGAGCAATGAGCGCGTCCAAATGGTGTGATAAATAAATAAACAAACAAATATGTGATAAATAAATAAACAAACAAGTAATCTTGGTGGAAAAGCAAGCCACTGAAAAATCGAACAAACAAGTCAGCTTAATGTCGATAGTAGTCGCTAGCACCTGCTGCTAGGCATTGCTAGGCCAACCACTTTTTTTGGGAGCGCCATTTATCGCTGCGCGCCCTCCGCAAAAACGCTTGTTCACACCTCGCAGTACGCGACCTTAAAAACATCACATTCGGTAATGCGTAGACGCTGTTCGCTGCCAGATGGCTGCCACCCACATCGACACATGTAGAGGCGATGACCACTGACCAGCCCGTAGAACGTGAGCACGCACGGTCCACAGCTGGAGGAGTTCGTGGCGCTGGCGTCGTGCCAACCCGGCCGGCTGCACCTTGCTGAACAATCGCGTGACTCAGACGTTTGTTCGCACCAACAGGCGCCATGTGTGTGTGATTCTTCACGATACGGGTTTTCTTTTCAGTTTTTCGCTCCGTTGATCGTAGCAACCACACAGTGAGATGTCTGGAATTGCAGGTGTGAGAGTTGATTTGGAGGGAGCGTGAAATTGTTCGGGGAAAAAGGAGAAAATTAGCAGCACCAGCGACAAACGCACAATAACCCTTGTAAAGAAACTGTTTCTGGTTTCACATGCAGCAATTTTGCATAAGAGAAACCAGAATGTGAACGATATCGCTCTCTGAAGAAGAATGGCATCTTCTAATAAATTTTAGTGTCTTTGACCAATATTTTTGTGTTTAGGACAATAATGCTTAGGAAATTAGTCGCTTGAAATACTCACAAGGCATATTTCTGAAGAAACCTGGCCACTTCTTGCTGGTTACTAAGAATAACTCAATCCCTGCTACATGGCTGCTGAAGCTCCATCAAAAATAGGAATTCGTGTTCCTGTCTCCATCACAAACGAACATCCTGATACGGCTGGACTATTTTCAGCTCGTGAGTCACCGTTCCCTTTCCATGAGACCCTGTGAGAGTCAGAGAAAGTGCAGAAAGATCTTCCAATGGAAAGTGAGTGTTCCAGGGAAATTCCCTCGGTTTTATGATGTGCTTATTTGTGTTTGAATGTTTCTGTTGCCGGTTTTGATTATGCAATTCCTATTTCGCTTGAAGCTCTATTTAAATAGTTAATAATAATAAATAAATACCATAGTTGAGCAGTCCTTTCTGTTTTCTTACATTGCTGTGTATATTCGAACGGTCTTACCGTGATGTACGTGAACACTTGGCCACTGAACAAAACATGAGTAAACAAACAATTAAGTAAATAATCAAACTTGGACTCTTTCTGTGTGGTCCTAGTTTTGATGCAAAACACCTTTCACCCGATTTGTGAGTCTATTCAACGTAGAGCACTCTAGTTTTGGAAGCGTAGAATAAACAACATCTTCTGAAAATGTGCGTAAAAGTTCCCACGCCTACCGCAATGTACAGTAACTGATAACTGTTTCTGAGTCAGTAGCGTAGTAGCGAAAGTGGTGAATAAGCCCAGAAACGTCTTCTTGGGAGCAGTGAAGGAACGAAGGGGTGGGCAGTGAAATACTTCCATCATTTCCGCTGAACATTTTATTTCGTTTGGTTTATGACATGGTGAGAATCAAACTAATAGGTTATGAAGACTTGTTGGAATAATACAAAGCTAGATTTAAACAAAAATAAGATCCTCAACAGCGATATACTGCAGGTCATCTGCTACGTACTTGGGGATATTGGAGAGGTGTGAGAGTGTTCATATACGTGATTTTTTTCGAGTTCAACAATTTCATGGTAGGTTATGTCGTAATTATTTATTTGTTCATTTATTTATTTGCAAACGTGAAAAGGTGTGCCAGAACTAAATTGAAGACCCAACAAATTGAGTTTTCACTATTGGACCTGCGACAGAACCGATAGCAAAAAATTAATAAACATTAACTCAACAGCTCGCAACTGGAAAGTATATATCAGATTCCATACTTAGTAATCTTTGAATCATGGCATTTTGGAGCGTTGTGCAGTAGAAATAGATTGAGCAGCTAGAATCCGGGTATAATATTCATGAAATATGTATCAAGATAGATTATATATGGATGTTATGGAACATCATAAAACCACTCAAGGGGCCAGTAACTTTGAAGATTATGGAGACGCTCGAGAGCGAAAGTGCCAAGGAGACATTTCTCTGAGCAACTCAAGAATATGATATGCATGCTATTGTTATTTCAAAGGTAGAATTCAGAGGTATCGCAATTCTTGTTAGATCGAATTCTGCCGTTCATACTACCAGAGTCTTTATTCCCATTGAGACGCTGAGAGCTCTTTCTTGTATTATATGTAGTAAATTTCAAACTCGAGAACCAGGAAATCCGACAAAGTCGGATTAGAAACTAGCGAATTTACGCTAAGCCGAATGCGCAGAGCTTGGAGATCAGAATTCAAAGAACAAGGAAACTGAGGACATTGACAGAATGAATCGGGATGATTTACGAGCTACAACAGCAGAACCTCTCACGAACACTAAACCGGTAGTTAAAAATCACCTCGCTGCACATTGCGACGGCAGTTATTGCTTGTGTGATCTTTACGCGATTCAAGAGAACCTGTTTACGACGTGTACTGCTAGCACGAACAAGCGTTAAAATCACAGAAGCACCGGAGAAAACCTCCACGATGGGCGCCACCTGCTCGTAGAATGACGATCTCGACTAAATTACTGCCACTTTGTCAGCAAAAACTATCGACGACGAAAGTCTAAGAACGGCGATAGCCCCGTGCTCCAAAAAGGAATCGAGAAGTCGAAAATCGAAGGCAATTTCAACGGCGCCTTCACCGGAGTTTTTTCCACAGAAATCCATGAGAACTCGGAGCCGATTGGGCAGAATTAGGTAATCTATAAGCGGCGATCTTCGCGTCTTTCTTTGGGGCTAATTGAAATCGCACACACGACCATATGTCGCGTAATTTGGTGGATAAGGTCGTCGGGGCGCAATCGGCAATCGCTGAGACTCTAATTGATACGCCACGGAAGCACAGAATTAAACAAACATGAGCGCGTAAGAAGCGATTTCGTCGGGCGGGGGCGCGGAGGGGGACTAGGGGCTGATCAGCTGACCAGCACCTGCGCGGCTAAATCACGAAAGAAGATTTCGAGCATCCAGACACAAAGGGATCATGTCGGACAATGCCGATGATGATCTACATTCGTCATGGTCGTAAATAACCGAGCGTTCAGAGTTCAACGAGGGCCGCCGCAGCAAAGATGACAGCGCTCATCGCGTATGCCGGACGAGATAATCAATCAGCACTTGACCTCAATGTCACGCTGCTATCAGCACGGAGAAGTCAGTTTGGATGGGAGACGACGTTCGACATGGGCTGCTGGGGCTGGGCGCGGCCATAAGCGCCCCGGCGATGATTGCAGGCCGAACAAGTTCCGTGGGCAAAACCTGGAAATAAATTGGAGGGCGTTATACGCGATCGCTCACTATACTTTTTGGAAGGTTTTTACTCGAAATATGAGTGACACCGCGGAATGTCCGGATTTTCAACCTGACTGTGTTCTGCTGCAGTGACAGTTCACCACCTTTGCTCCTTCGAGCAACCGGCTTTGAACTGTACTCAACCTTAGGCTAGTTTTGAGGGGTTTGCCTTAGGTTCACTTCCAGAGAAGGTAAGAGTTCGGACGAAAGAGCACAAAAAAGCGAAAACACGGAAATGGGCGCTATGCGAGTTAACGGGACGAGTTTTCCGGAGGGCTGAACGTGAAAATAGCGACGTGATGTGTAAACGACAATGGATGTTTCCCTTATTCATTTACTTGGATGCAAGATGCTCCAAAAACAACGAGACCACTGAACCGCCAGTTGATAAGGATGCACCGTTTATAAAGAACTGACAAAATTGGCAAAATTAATCAAGGAAGAGTGGAACAAATAAATAAACTAAACGATTTACTGGGAGGTTTTTTGTCGTTAATGTACGTCTGAAAATGAGGCCGCGACGCATTACTTACGAGGCGCGGCAGTCCAGCTTAGCGTTTTGTTTCCCTAAAGTAATCGAGACTACTGCATCGCTTGCTTTTTCTATTAATTTCTTTATTCCCCTGTGACTAGCGCCGCTCAGGTGCGGCGCGGCCTCGCTTTAAAGGCAGAGGTCCACCTCATATTCGTGGTTGAGATAATGGCAGATTCTACATCTCCTCCACACGCTGAATCCAGCGGTATAGGTAAATTGTCTCAAAATAGTCTTTAAACCCGTCTTCCTGGACGGGGTCTGTAACAGATTGCTAACCCGAGTTGACGTGTGAAGCCGTTGATCTTATCGATTGAACACGCCAAGACTCGTTGGCCACCGCGGAAGCCGTGGCAGTCAGCCAGCACAGCAATCGGATTTTTGGAGCGATCCGCCTCCGGGCTCCAAAAATGTAGCCATTTCGACCGCTTCAAAAATGGGGCTTTTGTCACTTTAGAGTCTGCTGATGTACATTACTGGGATCAACATGACCAGAAGGCCTAGGATATGTCTTTAACTCCAACAACGGAATGAGGTGGCCCCCTGCCTTTAAAGGCAGTGTGTCACCTCGTATCATGAGTCGCAGATGTCAGCATACTCTAGAGCTTCTCGCCACGCTGATTCCGTATGATAACGTCATAATGCATAAAAATGACGGAATCCCGTCTTCGGAGGGTCCGAAAGTGTAGTTGGGCGGAGCGTTCCGTGAATGTGCTGGCTGTTCGCCACGTCTGCAGCGTTGGCCAACACGTCTAGACGTGGCAGTCGATGAGATCAACGGTTTCACGCGCCCACTCGGCTCGACAAACTGTTCCCGTCCCTAAAAACAATTGGAAGACGGGTTTGACGTTTTGTAACATTTATGTATACCGCTGGACTCAGCGCATCGAGGAGATTCAGAATCCGTTAAAACCTCAATCACAATAACGAGGTAACACATTGCCTTAAGTGTGCAATAATGACTGACAACCATTGTAAAGCCAACAAGACCCTGAACGGAAATAAAAAATTATCTAAAAAATTATTGTTATTTAAAAAATTTATTTGAAAAATGTTACCATAAATCGAGGATGGAAGATTTTTTTCTTAAGTGATTGTTCGTTTTCTTTTCCTTGTGGGAATTATGGTATCTGCCTTTTCTGCTGTTAAGGAAGGAAGTTTCTGATGTTTTCATCATTAAAATAACTGTGATTTTCTGAGAAGCTGCTATTAGTAGAGCAGATAGAAATGTGACGAAAACATAGCGGCAAAGGGAAACGGCGTTTCCCCTGCGTGGCACTGATTAAATGAGGCCTCGCCGTTTCTGCAGCAGTGGTGCACAAAAACTGTTGACGACAAGCTCCAACGTTTCCTGTGTAGGATGACGGCAGGCAATCAAACAGTGAGGGAACTGCATTCGTGACGAGGTTGTTTCCAAGCATGCAGGTATGCAATGTTCGTGGAGGAGTTATGCTGGAATGGGTGTAGGAGAATCTAACTTCTACCAGAAAACCACTACACTCGTAATGAACTCACAGAGCTTATCTTGAGTGGTTTCAGCAGCCGGGACCCGTTACTCATCGCATCACCTCCGTCCTGTACACTGATTGCCTGCATTTCTACACTTTCTTTTGGTGTAGGTGTTTTTGTCCCCGGCCGATGTGGCGAATGCAAACGGGTGCTTGATGTGTTAGATTCTTTTATGGACTACTTCTGGATTGGACTATCTCAATTATTCGGTGCAACGTCACGTGTTAACTGTGACTTGAAATTGACAAAAGTTTTTTAACCAATAAAAAATACTATAGCGCCACTGCCAGCAGCGCGCAGCCCACGATCAATATATACCAAAATCATTGGCGCTGCTCCACTGCAACTGAAGGCTCCATACTCAGTAAGAAGTATAGTAGCAATTCATGGTGACAAATATGTAACCTGTTTCGACATTTTTGAATTTTTATAATTTTGTTTCTCCATACCAAGCGGAAAATTCATAATAGTGGACCATATTCACATTGAAGTAGGAAAAAAAAACAGTTGGTCCAAATTCGGATCGATCTCGGCACATTTAATCCATAATTTAAAGGAAAATCAGAGTGCCATTTTTTTGGAAAACCTCAGCGAACAGTAGGTTATTCTACAGATACTGTGAAGGCTGCTGGATAAGTATCTAGAGTCCTGAGATACTGCATCCGACCATTTGCTTGTTTTTCTTCTTTACTTTGTTTTGTTTCTTCCATTCTTTACTGTTGGATTCATCACTTGTTGGTAGATTCATTTTTCAGGTCGAGGTTCATTTTTTTGTTTTTTGATTTGCAAATGATTATGTGCCTACGTAATAAATAAACGAGCAAATAAGATTGCCCTATGAATAGAGCAGTTTCTCTGTATACGACCATTTTCCATAAGCACTATTGAAGCTACACGTCTAAAAAATTATTTGTCCAAATTTGAGCAAAAAAAAGCTTCCTCTCTTACTAAGGCTAGGCCCAGATAGGTAATAGAAATGCACCACAAATGAAGGTTGAATCGGCCCATGTTCTTCAGTCAGTCAAAATTTAGGACATTAGTATCGAAGTCACGCGACCTGCCTTTTTGAAGGTCAAAAATTTTAAATTTCGGGGAACATTACAAAATTTTATGCTGAGCGTTGGCAGTCGCTTTTTTCTTTTGGCTGGAACATCTTAAAAGTAATACTCATGGATGTGAAAGTAACGTTGAAAATATGAAAATTTCCAGCAAAAGTGAGAAAACCTCTCAATTCCCAAAAAACGACTTCGATTTGACATCGTAGTTAAACGCTGCTAAATGGGCACATTTTTTCGGGCCATCATTTAAGAGTGAGAGCTGCAAACGACTCGGAGAAAGTTGGGAGCGCTGAAAAATGGGCAGTTTCCTCTCGGAAACGTTGCCCTTTGAAGTGGCGGAGGCGGTGGCTCGTCCTCTCCGCAGTTTTGCAAAATCGGTCACGGCCTGTTTTCGTTTATCGAATTCCGTTAGTCTTGAGTGAATGATTTATTGTGGTACTGCAGCACATGGGGAGAAACTTGCACAGGAAGACGTTGCTGTGACAAAAACGAGACCCGTAAAATAATCACAATGAATTGGAAACGAACAAACACTTGAAAACAACACAAGAACTACGTACGAACTATGGACAGGCGGACGAGTACGAGAGCGATGTCGTTCGCGAGGTGGGGGGGGGGATGTAGAATGCAGGTAGACGCGGTGGTTATGTACAGGAGAGCACGACGTCGCTGGGGCAGGTCTAATCTCCGAGGATATTCGGATGCGTCGTTTGGTACTCACGATAACAAGCTTTGATGTGTTCGAACACTTGAAGGCACGGTAAGAACTCGAGCGGATTCGCCGGTTGCGCTGCGTGCGTCCGACAGAACGGCAGACACCTGCCGCCGTGGAACGTCAGCAGTCCGGCACGCTCGCAGCAGGCACTGTGATCCACCTGAAAAAGTGGGAATTACCGACGATTTCTTGCTGTTTTCTTGCGAACGGCTACAGATTACGGTGTGAAAAAAGTGTGAAAAAACCGTTAGTCACACCTTCGATGATGCGCAGTCGAACGCATCGCGTTGTTGCGGGCCGGGACAGACGTTCGTTAGGAATGCGGAAACCAGCTGAAAAAGTCCGCGACTGAGGTAACAAACAAAGAGACATCGCACTGCGAATAGAGTGACTACTTCAAACATGCATACCGTTACTCTTAACACCTATTCCATGTGTTGAAAGTAAATTTATAGGGCAATTCGCACTGAATGCGTGGGTGCATACGTGATGCGCAAGCAACCATTCTTGGAAGATTTCTTATGAAGAAGCTGTCAGTGTGGCGTCTAATACACCGTCAATGGGAATCAAGCGCAAAGGCCGTGAAGAACTTTGACGCTTATGTTTCACTCCTGTCAGGCTTGCGTTTGAGATGCGTCTTGCGTGCGTATGTTCCCATTTTTCTTCGCGTGCGTGACGTGCCTGCGCGTCCCTACCCATCTTGTGCTTATATAGGATTTCATGATAATCTAGCAGATGTCCTATTAAAATCGTATTTAGTATGTTACCGAGAAGCCGTGCAAAATGATTAGTGAGAGACATTCCTCACCTCATCCCTCAGCTATAAGGAGGTGAGCCATTTTCCTCGGATAAATTTCGAGTTCGATGCACTAGTTTCCTTAATCTCACAAGAATCACTGCGCATGGGCACGAAGTTGTCAATGGACCCAAAAAATTGGGGAAATTTCACATTTCCTAAAAAAACTCGATGTCCATCATTTTCCGGGAATGTGAAGGGCTTTGAAGAGGAATGCGAACAGAGGTTCCCTACCACTGGCGAAATAAACATTCAACCAAGGCAGCACCATGTGAAATCTCCGGGGTAGAGATTTCACCGTATTCTTAGGCTCTCGAGGACGCAGTCCACCTAAGCTGAACACGTAAATTGGCGCGTCGTCACTTCAGCAGGTTCATGCACAGTTTTGGGATTACTGACTGCAATATTTCTGCGGCTATGTCCCCGTTTTCACAGTTGTGCTTAGATCAAAGCAGTTTCCATGGAACGCAACCTATCACAGAGGGGAAAAATGTTATGTGTGCTGCTTCAAGAAATATAATGGTCACCATGGTTCATTTCATTTCTTCGAAAAGGAGCTTAATTGGGAATCGGTTTGGAAAGCATCAAACTCGTAGGGGAGAGACAAATTCATGTTAATGAGTACGTGAAATGAGTAGTTTCGTTGCGCTCTCCTTTTTAACCCAAGTTTTCATTTGTTTTCCAGTACACTTTACGAGGCGGAGAAAGGACAGAATCGGCACTTGAAAATGACGGTCACACAGAACAACATGTCCATGTACGAGTCAAAGTAGCAGTTAACAACTACGAAAAATCCATAAAATTTGATTGATGGGTGACTAAACAAGTGTTGATGTCGAGGTGTGAACTCGTCCATCAAATGTCCCATCTTTAAAAAGAAAGAAATTCTCGAGATAAGAACGTTTTGCAGGACACATCTATGTTCACAGCTGTCGTCTTACGATAATCAATACGTATCAAAATCGATGTCGAGGTAGCTCAGCAGTAAGAAAGCGGCGAATCGAATAAGAAAGAACATACAGATACGGTAACTCACTCTTGTATCACCGAATATCGCCCGTCTGGTCTACCGCGCTGCACCACCTACTCGATGCAGCAGATCACCACGACGCTATGCTTGTTGCACGTCGCCGGCATTGACATATATTTTCCACCCTTTTTCTCAAATTAACAAATTCCATTCCGAAAAAAGTGTAAAAAAAAACGTCAGTACTGGCAACACTCGAGACTCACAGCGCCCATCGACCTGCCGCGTCGAGCAGGTGGTGAAGCAAATCCCACGAGCCGTACTCTCTTAGGCAACACGTCTTACTTGCACTGTAACGCTTCGTTCTTAACAAGATTCTTGCTTCCTTTTCGATTATTTTGCTGATTAATTGATTTGATTATTTTGCTGGCCTAGTCAAAATCTTATAGCTTTAGAATGATAAATCTGGGAGAGTTTTCCAATAATGGTGGAGGTTTTAGGCGAGTTCAAAGTTTCTCGCATGGAAGCTTACAAAAGGCTCCAAGATCCGTGTAGCATACATATAAAATGCTCCATATACCAGATAAGGTCGAAATTGATGCAACATTTTTTATGGAGACAGCGCTGATCCGCGATCGCTCGCGCGCGCGGCAACACAATTATTGATCGGAAACGAGAATGCGGAGCGCGTGGATGCGCAGGCAGTCAGACTATCAGAACGCAGACGATGCGACGCGTGCGAGCGGGTCCAGACTGCCGGAGTCTGTTATATATGGCATATTATTCACAGCTCGTACGGAACTTCATGTGAATTAAGAAATTTTTCGTGCCCTGTGGTTCACCGGTCAAGATTGGAAAATTAGGCTCCAGAACATTAGGACGAAACGGAAATTAAGTCCTGTTTCCTCCTCCTCTTTCTTGTGAATACTAAGTTGTGATTTATTGATTAGGAAAAGAGAGAAATGAAAAAAGAAATCTTAGGAAAATATGTCGTTCATCACTTTTTTCATGCTCTCGTTAGTCATTGATATCATGCCCATAAAAGCACCTACAACGTTGCGCTCCTGCTCCGTCAGCTGCTTGCTTATAACATTTGTGAGACTTATCGCCTTACTATTCACGACGTATTTGAACAACCTTCGTAGTGCACACGCTATAATAGCCAGCAACCAGTTGAGTCACCGCATTTGCATCCACACGACGAGTCAGCCGTGTGGCCGGCAGCGTTCCCGTCAGCGTCGGGGTCTCAGCGGCCCGGCGCACAAGAGGGGGAACCCACCGTTTTGTCGTTCAGCGCCTCGAAGTTGCACATCGCCTGACATCCAGGGTTTACACGCCTTTTTCGGCAGCACAGATCCAGCTTTTCGTTCGGCGTCAAACTTGTTCGTGCCCTCGACGAGGTGGGAACTTGTCGACCGGCGCTGTATGACTGGAATTCAGGGGTATTAGGTATTAAAAAAGCTGCGAAATGTCAATGCAAATCCGGCTAATGCGCACTCCAGAGAGCAGCGTGTGCTTCGTATTCCACTGATAGTGTTATACAATAAGAGGGTTAACACTGCATAAGTTAACCGTTGCACCTGGATTTGTACTTATTATAACGCAACAGTGCAGGATCTATGTGACTTGTGGAGATGCCAATACGTTTGCAATGGGGAAATGGTAGGATAGTAACGTTGGAGAAGGATGCGATTGACGAATCAGGAAATAAGGGAGAAACAAGGATTGCCGGTATTCCATGTAGCCTCGTCACTCTATTAATCATTCGGGCAGTAATGATGCAATGTGAACACTTCACGAACCACTATTCGTGCTCACTGTGCATATTTATTCACTGATTTATTAAGTACCAGAGGGAAGCCTCCAGACGAAACCAAGAAAGGAAAATGATCAAGTTGAAGTTAAAAAAAACCAACTGCTCCACGTTCGAGTTTAGAAAACTTGCCCAAAGTTTTCCTTTCCTCGAACTAGTGATTTTTTCAATGGGAACGAATGAATTTTTGCGCGGTAAACATATTCTTTCGATCAGTTTTTGTTTTTAGCAGAGCAGGACAGAACACCATCATTTGAAATCATTTGAAAGGCAACTTGGTTGCCTTTTATTTTTATGGTTACCTTATGGGAGAAACTGTTAAGGATTAGGCTCTCACACTTCTGCGATGATTACGAAGTCCTATTCAGAATTTGGAGAGTTGTCTTATGTCAACATGTCAAGTTACTTACTAGCCTTTTTTTCTTTCAATTACTTTTCATCAGCAGCAAAATAGCAAGAATGACGTGGGATCAAAGAGCATAGTTCGTGCAGTTTACGGAGCTCCACCGGCTTCCAGGTGAATGCTCGCTGAATGTTGCTTCATTTTCGAAGAGTCTACGGACCTCTGTTCTTCGACTACTTTTTTGCCGAAATCCTCACGATTTCCTCAGATAACTACACAGAACCTGTGGTGCAGCATCACCACCACAGAATATACAGAATATACAGCGGTCAAGAAGATATGATCAGCGCCATTTGAACAAGAAGATTTCTTTGCTATAAGTCGCCCCTGGATCGAGCTATCCAGATGAAATTCGGATATGTATGGAGGCTCTACGGGTGCTTCCTAACAGCAGCTTATCTGGACAGGAATTCAATTCTAGTGCCTCTGTTGAGCCTAAACATCAATTTCCTCGTTTTCCGTGGATTTTGCCTAACACCTTCACTACCACCTTCTGAGAAGAATGAAAGTTGACGCAGATTAGGCACATAGCTGGCCATTTTTTCCCGACAGATGTCACTGCTGCACTTTCCTTTGCAGCTCAAAAGCGAGGGCAAAAGTAAGTGGTCGCATTTATCTAAAAATCTTCTTTATTGTATCTTAAGTATATTGACAGCGTTAAAGCTCCTATTCCAATGTTAGAATAGTTGTTAGTAGTGGATATCATAGAAATATTCTCCATCGAAACGGTTGCTTTTTGTTCGAGATTACTAAAAACTTTTTTTTCTCACTTTTTGGTCTTTTTGGCAACCACACTTTTTCATATAAAGAGAAGGCCATAGAAAATGATTATAACAGCAAATTACTCAATCGAAATAAGATTTAGAATAACGCCTCTGCGAATCGAAATGACGCGATACAAACGAGTAACCATCATATTTTGAAAGTGCTGGATTTGGACTTGAAACGCGATAGTTCCATTCGAAAGCAGTTTGCGTCAATGTTATGAAGCGAAAAGAAAGAGTACTTCGATTCCCATCATGTCCTAAAATTTCGGCCGGATAGCTCAACCCCAAGTCAAGTTATAATGAAAAGTTCCCCCTTGAACATGACACTGATCATATCATTTTGGCCGCGACTGCATGTATTCAGGTTGTACGTAATTCCACACGATGTTCAACCAGTTGAACCTAATGCTCTAATAAAGGGTACATGCCCCTTCTTCGGATGTTTAAGGATTGCAAAATTAAGCGTTAAGTCAACTTGTTGTTGAAACCGCAGAACGTTTTTTGAAGCTTGGAGCAACAGCAGAAAGTGCAGTGTCCTAGGAGTGCAACGGATGAGACACAGTTCCCGAGCACAACGTTTGCATCTGCGCGTTCGCTAATCCGAGAAAGGCCAGAGAACACGGCACATGTGGAGCATGTAGTCCTCGGAGTGCACCAACTGCTCATTCCAGTCATTAGATCTTTTATAGTGCCCTTGCAGAGCCAACAAAGCTTTATCCCACCCAAGGTCAGGGAGGGAGGGATGAGGACGGCTCAATAGGTGAAGATACTCAGAGATGACCCTTTATGCTGCCTGGGCATGTCCTGAGGGGTAAGCTTTAAGGATGGAGCTGTTGAAAAAAAGGTTCAATGTGATCGCCCAAGAAATCACCCACCAAAAAGTTTTAGCTGATGTTTAACTGAGACGAAGCGTCTCAGAAGATCATTTTTAGTTATCCCACCTCTATCTAATTTCTATTAATGCAGATTAAGCTTATTTAGGAGCAGAGCTTTGAGGAAAATGGTGAGTTGTCAACCATCGTAAATGTAAAACATCAGTTAAAATAATGTAATTGCCATGCAATTACCTGAATACATTTTTTGAAGGAAAATCATATTTCATGAATATTTGCAGGCGTTCCATGGAGTCAACTGTTTTCTATTTCTTGATCGAACGGAAGAGTCAGGAGTGTTGGCTCGTAATTGTTCTTTATTTATTGCAAAATGAAGCGGAAAGCTGGACCACAAAACATTTCTCAAAGCTTGGAGCTTTGGAGAATGTTTTGTTGTTTTTGTTCTTCTTCATGTTCTTCCGCTCCTGTTCCCGGCATTCACCTCCAATAGTTGCTGCAAAAGTCCCCACCGATTTTAGGAATACCAGTTATACTTTTCATTAGCAAAACTGAGTCCGGATGCATCATTGAGATGACCCAGGGTAAACGTGTTAACGTATCATTTTACCTGACAACCATCAACATTTTTATCCATATGTGACGATGTCTACACCCAGCTATTATATCTAGTAATCATATCGATTGGTACCATGTTACCCATCTTGTGAATGCTACAACCGTGCCGTGGTTCACTTGAGTGTAGAAACTTTTTGGAAACTTTCATGTGAATGGGTACGGTTGTGGAGTTATGGAATAGGTGACAGCACAGCCGGACCCATAGATATGTAATTACCCATAGGTAGCAGGTGGGCGTAGACGGCACGCATGGGCAAATAAAGATATGTATTGATAGGTGCCAAGGTGTAAAGGGTAAATATGGACATGTTGCCATGTCTACCATGGGTAATCAGAATGATGCATCCGACGCCGGGAGAGAGCTGCTTCGAAAACCTTCTTGTATCGTAGCGTCATTTTTTGGAAGGCCAAGCTTTTCCCACTCTTAATTCTTTTCATTTGCTTGCTTGGCTCGTTTCTTCAGTAAATGTTCTGTACACGCTACAAAATACAAGTAGAGTGCAACAAAATAAATCTCCAAGATTAACTATAACATCACCTTTGGCAAAATCAACTGGTTTTCTTTGAACGATGCTTGTTTCGCCACGGACTTCACTATACTCGGATGATTTCTTGCGAATAGGCGGAGTTGCTCGGATGAGTTCTGCTCCTCGCGTTGTTCCCGAAATGGACCGTTGATCGACCTGGCATAGATAACAATTTTTGGATAGTGGGACGCTGGGCACTTCTGCCTTTAGCATCACGTCTTGGCACTGTTCCCTTATTAATAAGTTAGTTGGCTTGGGAGCAGCACTAGATGCTCAAGGGCTTACTCTAATCTAGTGGAATTACGGGAAACAGTGCTCAGGGAGGTTTCTTGCTTATTGCGTCATTGTTTCTATTATTTTTGCACCGTTAGACTCGTGAGAAGATGCTGATCGCAATGGTATATTTTGTTCCCCGTGAAAGCGCATGAAAACCCATTTTCAAGACAATTATTCTTGGGTAAGCTAGGGCGGAGCGTCTATGCGATACAGAACCTCTGCCACATTTCGGTCGTGTCGGCCGCACTCCTCCAACATGTTCGTCATGTTCGATGCCACCGATCAATAACACTTGGACTCTACTGCAATTGCACCTGTGCTGTTATCGATTGGAACTCACGAACATGTTCAAAATGTTGGAGAAGTCATATTGACCGGTACATTGGCGTATGTGGCAGAAACGCAAGAGCACAAGTCCCGCCCCAGCTCTCCCCGAAGTGGAGGGCTGAAGAACGGGTTTCCGGTTGTTGCACATGGGATGATAAGCAGCGCTAAATGCAGAGCCGATGTTTCATGCAAAAGCAGCGAGGTGGGCTTGCTTTTCTGAAAAGATTTCACATGCACCGCCTGGGAATGGGTAATGTGATATAATAAAAAGTACGCCCTATTCCAGAAAACATCTCATAATTCAAGCGTTATGCTAGTTTCAGCCGGTTTCAGAGGTTTGCGAGCTATTGTCGGACCATAAAATGGAATGGCGTCTTTGAGATAGATAGGGAAAGATTGCGATTTTCAAGGTTGGGAAACATACATGTAAACTAGGCGAAATCTATAGGGGGCATTGGCTTGAGCTCGAAAAAGAGTTCAGCAAGGCTGGCTGCGAAATGTGAACCATTGCCTCTGCCCAAATTTCGCTAATTTTCTATTTCCATTCAAGTTGGGATCAAGAGAGGGTAAGAACAGAGTGTGAGTCGCTCTAAACATCGACCATTCGAAAAAATCCAAAATTTATTCTGAATGTTGACCTTTCGAAGTTTCTAGTGATCGAATAATTGGAAATAGCGTACATTCAAAAAAAATTATGGAGTCGAATGTCTAGTCGGTCGCTGAATAAATCGCCTCATTTCCTGCCAGAACAATTCCTTTTACGCTACGGTAATACTGCTGCTGTGTAAGAGCTTTCTGACAAAATTTTACCGAGGACGAATATTCTTGAATGTTATATACGGCTTGGCAGCTTTGTCGTCACGTTGTTCATTTCTTGATTCTCCATCGATAGAGAAGTTGGTCTCCGGATCCTGAAACAGTAAGCTCAAGGTGATCCTGAAACTCTCGGGGTGCTGCAAATTTCTAAAAGTTTGCGAATTCCAGGACAAACCGTCTTTTTCGTGTGATCTACGTCCACTGTAACGTAAGCGCTTCCTGAAACGGTAGCTGAAAGCGAGAATTAAAAGAAACCCTTCAAAGATTGATGATACAGACATTCGCAGGATAGTACCACTCCGTTCTGCTACGATTACTGCATTGGGACATCACGAGCCGTCAAAATTTGATTTGTACCCAAATAGCGTCATTACTACACTGTTTATGACGCTAGAAAGCTATCAAATCGCTACACATCGCGAACAGCCGTCAGGTTGTTCACACAATGGTATCAAGGTCAACTCGGAACTAATCCTCGCGGGAACCCGTGTTCGGAAAGCAACAATGCAGGGATTAAATTCTTTTTCCATTAGGCCAACAATAGAAACCCCCTACTCCTCGTTTTACTACGAGCTGTGCTGAACGCTCGGGGTATGGAATAGGTTATTGTAAAAAAAGGCATGTTCGTAAGAAATGAAAAAAAGATAAAATATGAAGAAGTGATGCAGGTGGTCATTGAGTAGCTCCATACAGTATTATTTTATTAGGTATGTGAAAAAATTTCCGCCGTTTTTCAAGTAAAATTGAATCTTTAATGAAAAAGAAACGAGGAAGAGATATCGATCAAACTGTTGGTCATCGTTGACTGTAACTTTTCATCATCTTTTTGTGAGGAGATGGACGCCGCCGCGGTAGAAAGCCTCGTCCTTCGACTCGATCCATTTCTTCATCATTTTTCGACATCTTCAAAAGATTGGAAGCGCTGCTCGGAAAGCCTGTATGAGATCAACCGAAACGAGCGGTAGTCTGGATACAGTCTCTGGATACAGTCTGGATACAGTCTGGTGAATAAGCCGCATGAGGTAGCCCATCCCAGCAAAGTGCTACAAGCGTTTCCATGACGGCTTTTGTGACATGCGTCAAAAAGGCACTACTTCACATTGGGGCCCCGAACTTTTCAAAAAAAAAGATGTTTCTGCCGCAACTTGATACAAGGGAATTACTTAAGGTGCTGAACTCAATATCCTATTAGGGTTACGGTAGGGTTAGTGTGACAAATAATGCTTATTTGGCTCAAATTCGACATGATCGTCGCTGTAAAACACAATGACGTTGATGCAAATCAAAACAAATGTGCATTGAATAAAAATAAAAAGAAAAATTTGTCTTTATTTTCCCAAGATAAGAAATGGAAATGCTGCAATGCTGTTCTTCTAGCGCTATGATGCAATCAAGACTATGTATTTTTAGCATGGATGGAAGAATAAGAAAAATATGGGAAGAAATAATATGGCAGAAGGAGTATTGAGAGAAGTGTCTTAGTGCAGAAAAAATGAGAAGTGAAATTCAACATTATTCGACTAATTCTGTCCCAATAATCTCAGAACACGAATTTACAACTCTTTAAATGACGCGCAAATCAGAAAAAATCAGGCACATTTTTCACTTTAGTGCTTGTGTTGAGTTATGGTAGATGGTATACGCCAGGTGCGATACCTAAGATGAAGGTCCTGTGAGGACTGTCAGCAGATCATATTATCTGAATTGTGGTTCTACCGGGAGATTGTCTGCATAGAGTTTGCTTGATAGAAAGCTAAATAACTTCTCAACCTGGTTTAGAAGGGAGCGGTACAGCAGGGACTTCTCTGTTGCGAACGTACGATCCTTGGCGGAAGGAAGACTGAAGAGCCATGAGTACATCATTATGTTTGACGTTTGTAGTGAGGAAACTCATGTTGATTATGATATTCAGTGTGATAACTCACTCTATGAATGAGACCATTGCTTCGAAAGGGAGGCGCAAGCGGTGAGATCTAAAAATGCACTAATACAGCAAGATTGATTTCCTTCCAATCAGCTAAATGGCCAACCAAGGGCGGAAGAACGAGCGGCGGTGTAGAGCTGCTCTTCCCTATGGGCAGGAAAGGGTAGGTGATGTTGAATTCTTAAAAACAGGCACATATTAATGTCCGAAGAGAGTAGCGAAAGACTTTCATACCCTTTACAGGCATGATCGGAAGGAATGGATTTGGAGGTGCAGCGAGGAGATTTTGGTTCGGATCTGTGGCACCTAAAATACATAAGGGTCGTACCCGTGACGAATACGAATTTGAGCGATGTGATGTACAGGGGACTCCAAACGTGTGCAAGAGGTGGGAGCGCGGCTCGGCCTGGATCTTGGGTTGTCTGATGAGAAACAAGAGCTACATACAAAACTTCTGTGTCTCTGCTCAAAAGATCAGCGTCGCGGTCGCTCTCGTTGTTCACGGCCGTTTGGTGTTCTCTGTAGATGGTACGCTACAGCGAGAAGAATCATTGGGCAAAAAGGGGTGCAGAATTACCTATTATAGGAGGACTGGGAGGAATCTGCCACGGCTCGGCTGGGAATTTCATTCCTTGCGTGGGGTAAGCGTTCTCAGAAGCTGAATTTCTGAATGGACATCAATCGTAATTCCGACGTTTTTTTAATCTTGAGAACAATTGGAATCAAGGAAATAAAAAAGGGGATCATATCGTTGCACCCATGGTGAGCATCGGTCAGCAGGACATGATGGAATGGTTTTTTTTTTTCAAAGTACGAAAGAAAAGAGAAGTGGTTACACTGGGTTACACTGATTAGGTCTCGGGTATCATATCATCTCATAGAATATGTTGACTTCTTCAAACCAGATTAAACTTATTAGTATTACCTACTAACCTTGTCGAGTTTTCGTCGTCGTTTCGTGAAATGATTCGGCGCTGCAATGATTGAATTTCACTTGTAACCGATTAAAATTAGTTCTAAGATTAATTTCCCTCACGATATGTAGATGTGTAATTGGATGGAAAGACCAATGTTTGTTCCGGTCCAGAAGAACTTACACTTATATGTTTGAATGGTGGTAGAGGAGTGGTTGTTCGTGGTGGTATGGTGACTAGACGAAGTGGGTACCTTGTCGTGGTTGTTGAAGGTTCCTGAAGAGTACTGATAATTATAGCAAACATAGGGTTACTGTTGAGAACATTCCTCAAAGAAACCCATTTACTAATGTGAAACTGTTGTGGGACGTACTGCACAATAAGAATTTTTCATAGTCTGTATTCAAAACAATGTTTCAGCTTTTCTTAATGTGAGTTTGCTTCCCCACAAGGCGTCTTCACTGCGAAGAATGAGCAAAATAGATTAGGAAACACAAAGGATTAGGGCAAGAAAAATATAGATGTACATGGTATAAAACAGGATGCAAATTGGAGGATGCAAGATTTTAATAGGAGATAAATGACCGCTTTCCGAATCCTACACCGATAATGGGAAACTTTGAACAGTTTTCCTACGCTTCGAAAACTTTCCAACGTTAACAGGAGCTCGCACCCCCTTCAAAACCTTAGGGAAGCTCGCAGAGAAACGTAGAGCATGTTCGAGCCAATATCTTTAGCCCTCTCGTCCGAGTCCCTATTTTACCACAAGGAATTTTTTTATTGAAACTAGAATGTGATTTTTGTTCGAAGTAAGATGAAATGATAGAAACCGTGACGATTGAAGGCAGTTCCCACGGTCAGGGTAAGTTCCGAGTGTTCGGTATCAGAAGAATCTAGAGGCACTGCTGATTACAGTGGAATACGTATTACAACTCAAAACTGTCAAAATTCCTCTTCCTGAACCGTGTCATTTTGGAGAAACCGTGCAGCCTGCGCATCGAAAGTTCGTTCACATCGATCGATGCCACCGCTGCAACTCCACGTCGTCTTGGATGTCGCGCTTTGAGTTCGGCTTCAGTGATTTCCATTGTTGTTTTACTTTTCACTGCGCGTTCAGTTTTCTTTTGTTCAACGACGATGATTCCTACATTCCATCCGGAACGACAAGGAGGATGAGAGCAGTGGGGAATCTAAAGGCGACTTGGCCGACTCGGCAGCATATTCCGACTCGTTGTATCTGATCGTTTTTTAATATGCTTACCTTCCTTTCGACCGGTTTACCACCTTTCCTACCATTACCTTTCCATTCGGTGAGTTTCTTCGTTGTTTTATTTCAAACAGCTAAAACAGCAAATCCGCCGTAGCTGCGCTGCCTCTAGATCTCATACCGGTCTCATTCCTCCCATCGCTTCAGACGGACTTTGGGAGTCATCGACGTCGAGTTAAACAAAAGGGATCGCGCAGTGGAAAGTAAAACATGAAAGAAATCACTGAAGTCGAAGTCAATGCGTGGAGGCTTGGAGTTGCATCAAGAAGGGAGTTTTTGACGGTTTTGAGTTGTGACTTCATTGTAATCAGCAGTGCCCCTAGATTCTTCCAATTCCCAACACTCCAAACTTACCTTGAGCGTAGACACTACCTTTGAGCTGAATAGGTCCAATATGCTAAATCTCATGGACTTCCTCTTTTTTTACATTAAGCAAGTAATTATGCCCAAAAGTTGGGTCTTCATGTTTCACGTTTACGTCGTTTTCTCATTTGCTTCAACTAGTATTGACTACCTACTTATCCTTAGGATACTGCCCTGGCGATTAGTAAATGTTCATCTATGCAAAAAATCTAGAAGAGAGTGCAAAGAGCATTAACCCTTCCGAACGTCACCCTGATCACCTTTGTCAAAGGCAGCACCCACGATAACTTCATGGCGGAGATAGTGAGAGTTTCTGAGTCTATCACTATTGGGGAAACATGTACAGATTATGTAATGATTACCGAATTTTGAAATCAGGTCTATGAATAACGCTCCACTTCTGTTCTAAGGACAATGTAGGTTGTTGAATTTAGCATCCACGGTAAGTTCCATATTCCAGATTTTGAGAGTTCCCGGACCTGAACAGTAGGCCAATAATTACTCGAAAGTTGCACCTTCGAAGGCATCAGCGTTCTCAAGATAAAAGAGGCCAGATGTGTTCCAACATTACTACTGGATGAGTTCTAGCATAAAGTTTTTGTTGTTTTTGGTTGCTTCGTTTAATAACACGTTTTTTCGCTGTAGTAAAGCTTGCTTTCATCGCACTTCCTTCCATTTCTGACTCGGCCATCCCCCAACAAGACAGAACTGATCCTATTAATCGTTCTCACGATAATGATAGATAGACCTAGGACTACAGCAGAACCTGAGGGAGCAAAATTACCGTGGGTGCGATCCCCGCCGCGCCTAATTCTCAATAATACAGCGTTGTTACGTTGAACTCAGGAACGTGTACGTTGATATGCTAACCAGGTGATTCAAATGGAAACATCAACTTGCGTTTTCAGCATGTAATCAACGGGGAGAGTATAAGTTACTGCATTAGTATAAATGTTTCCAGGAAAGAGTACTCCAAAACTGGTATATGATCGAGATTTGGAGGTGAGATGAGGAATTCTTTACACAGATCGATTTTTAATAACATGCTGAACTGCCCGGGGGAAGCAGCTTTCGTAAATTCTTCCCATCGAAAATAAAGCCATTGAAAAGTGATTTCACGTCAGAACTGGTGAAAATAAATATCTAAACAAAAATGGTGGGATCGGAAATGAGGTAATATAAAATCATCATCTACTTTATAATGTTTGTAGGACTCAGCGACCCATTTTTCATTAATTCCTTCTCTCAACCCCTTCCCCCTCCTGCCCACCGCATCCGCCTACAACGTCCACCGACCTTTTCGTCGATTTCGTTCACCCGAGTGGGGAGTAGGGGTAACGAATCGTCAACACTGTACTTCACGGCCACGGTGGTCCTCTGGGGTGGACGAGTTACGAAGAACGGATCGATGCCGTCGATGCTTTCAGCGCCGCCAAGTAGCATCGTTTCGTAGGCTGAAATCAGACATACAATAAACGTGTGGAGGAGATGAAAGAAATATTTGTAAGTGCCTACCCTGATCATCCTTCTTGGATTTTCCATTTACATAGTAAATCCCTTTTGTGATTACTCTTTCACCATCTAGAGGAGCGTATATCACATGCTTGGTGCTGTCATGATCGAAAGCTAAAAATGAAAATATGAACCTTCAAATCCTGGATTCACTGGGAGGGGGCAACAGGGTTATTACTGCTTGGAGTAATCTCTCCATTGCTCTAGTTTGCAAAAAGCTACTTCTTTGTATATTTCTTGATGTGAATGGCAATGTTGATTTCCATTATGCATCTCTTTAATTTATCCACTTGAAAACTTCAAAACTTTCTTCTTCCGCAGGCATAATAACCTTTTCAAATGATCAGTTATGTAAAGAATTAAAGCACTACATTTGCAGAAGTTCTTTTTTCCTTTGAAAGTGAGCTAACATAATGTGTAATGTTTCAGAAGTATTATTATACACTCCCTACCATTTCCCCCACCAGTTTTCGTACAAAACTCCTATATAGCCGACGATAGCCGGCAGATTTTCTAGTTTCCTGCAAAGCCGTAGAAATTCGCAAACGGAAGGAGAAATTCTGAAAAATGTCACCTTTCAAGTCGTCATGTCTTCTTTGACTCCTAAAAACCCTTGATGGCCGACGTGGTTGGTCGCCTTGAACGAGGACCACTTCTTGCTGAAGTTAGAGGATTTCTGGGCAAAACTCTAGACATATGAACGCCGATTTTTATCGCTTCTTATTCCGCTAAAATTGGATAATTGTACTTTCTTGTGATTGCTTGCGAAATTCGTCAAAATGAAGGAAACTGTTGGACACCTTCTGCTATGCAGCTTGCTAGGAATTGCTTAGAGAACAATCAAATAATTAATGCATCTAGCTGCAAGGTAACGAGATATTGAGAAACACAATTAGTTTTGCAAATTGCCGCTTCTACTGAAACTACATAACGGAACTCAGCGACGTTCGCATAAGACGAAGTGCAATGAATTTGTAAAATAAAAGGATTTCTGCAATTGTCTCCCTTAGGCAGCTATAGAGAAGCACGACATTCTTATGAATTCGGGAGCAAGAGATCTCAGCAATGTTTCGGTTTTGTGGACTGGGATGTTGCTTTCAGTGTGAACATAGACGACCTGGCCATTTTAGCAAGTGACGGTAGACAGCGATTCACTTTTACACATCTGAGGACCTCTGAAGGCTATGAATCAATCGAAATGTCATGCCAACAGTAGATATTCCCATCTGAGAACTCGACTTGTTGAGCAGCAGAAGAAAGACACAGAGGAAGAGGAATGCTTTTCAACATGTGCGTACTCAATTTCAGCAATCTTGCGTTTTGGACGAGTTCGAAATTCCAAGGGGAAAGGAGTAGTCGGTTAAGTTGGCTCATATCCATCATCATAAGGAATCCGATTACGAGTAGAGTAAAAAAAAACTTGTAGTGCAATGGCATCCCACACAAGGAACGAGTAATTTTCGAAATATCGTCCATGCAGAGAATAATGATTATGGGTAAATAGAAAGATCATATACTGAGACACGATCATTTTCGAATGAAGTCAACCAGTGCTTGATATTGCACAACTATGTACACTGCTGTCCTTCGGTCTGTGAATGCACCAGAATCCACTCCCTTTTGAACACTCTATAGACAAGTAATACAAAACTCACGTTGGTTAGAGCAGAGTTAATGGTAGGCTTATGAAATCAACAAGATTAAGCAGCCGAAATATGAAAATTTCGTAAGGGCGACTCGTAGCAAGGTTATCGCTACCTCTAATTATAACATGAGATTCAGGGAAAGTTTCGGAATGACGATGTTCAACTCGGTGCAGAGTTGTTATGATAAGTAAGGCCAAGACTTGTAAGTAGTGGAATTGAAGAATTTACTGTACTGTAGAATAAACAACCCATACATATGCACCAGTGAGTGAACAACATTTTTCTTCCGGAAATCTACGTATTAGTGCGTGCAAAGGTTTCGGGGCAGTTGAAGGTAATTCCGTTTAAAGTCGTTTTGCTTCTTGCGATATCCTGCAGCGGTTTTGACGGGTATGGGTAGCCTGAAACATATGCTACCCATACCACTTTTGGCTAATGTCTATTTCACAGCGTTGCTGTGTTTTAGGTATAAAACCAATGCCATGTGCTGTATGCCAGTTCGTGTGCTTTTGCTTTATGAATTCAAATTCGGATGATCAACAAAGAAAGCGAACCGTGCCATTGTTAATGCGTTTGCAAGGACAATTCCTCCAAAATGCCAGGGGCTAGTGGGTTCTTAATATTCTAAGCGGAGCTGAGAGTTTGGAAATTGCTGCACAAGATGGTCAGCAACTTGACCTCCTCAAAGGCGTCCTGAAAGAGCAGGTCGTATCGGGCCTAATGCAAAAGTGTAAGGGTTATACGGGGAAATTGGCCAACCACGTCCCATTACTTGAAGAAAATCCGTAAGAGGGGAAGAATAGAAGATGGATTTAACGTGAGTTGGGCGAGAAACACCAATGTCCACACTGGCAGGTGTGCACCTATTGGACCTACTGATATGCTAACAACTCTTTTGATTGTTATAATTGATAGAAGATGGGTTATACGACAAAAAGAGTGGGTCACCCTAGGATCTAGGTTTCAGCAGCCCACCTAAAAAACCAAACAATCTCTACACTCTCAAGAAATTTCTTTTAGGTTTCATGGTCAGCAACTTGAGTCGTCAGCAATAGATTTTCATGCACAGTAATCTCCGATTGGTACGCTCTTTTGTCTAAATTAATTATGAGAGAATTCTCAAATATAAGGCCAACACAGGCGAACATACGTGATCCGTTGCTGTTGAGGGACAACGCATACCGACATGTTACAATGTTAGCCGTGTAAAAAATTGACTATTAGGGCTCCGAAATTCTGACTTGCCCCGTATACTCGTAGGACCCCTCGCCAACAGAGCATCCTTCTCCCAAGCTCCTATGGCTTTACATCCTCTAAAAAACTTGCAATGAACACACCCTACTCAAAAACGGTGTGTGTCGTCCTTTCAAGCATAAACCTATAAAATTTGATATACTTCTGAAAAGTCTTTCTTTTGCTGTATTGGCAACATTACGCAAATGCCAATGCTTTTTAACCTAAATAGAAATGTTGACACTGAGCCCAGTTATGGCGTTTTGAAAAATTGGGTGCAACAGCCCCGGAACTTTTGCGCGCACAAGTAATCATTTTCCCCTCTATGTATTTTTTCGTTACATTCTGTAATGCGCCACTCTAAAACTGCGACCTATGGAATGGACGAAGGAAATCGATCTGAGGCGAAATATTCAAAATTCACGCATACAGCAAATGTTCTTCCAAATAGTTCAGTCTCTAATGCAGTTTTATGCCAAGTTAAGCGCAATTAACGGCGAAAATTGGGAAAAAAATGTAGTTAAGCTACGGGCTTCGGTTAAATTCAAGTTTGTTATAAGGTTACTCATTCGAATATGAGTATCCTGAACAACTCAGAATAGAATAATTTCTTCCGATGACGGAAACATTCCAATTATGAGGACTCAACTGAACTAAGTTCTAGTTTTTTTTTGTGTAATTCAGTAACCTTTCACGCGAAAAAAAATTATCGCCACGGACGATTTTGCAGCGAAAGTTCGAACGTCAAGTGTTGCTGACCTTGGCAGTATAACTTTGCAGTGAGCTAGTACTTTTACATAGAAACCATCATTTTCAGAGATCGTAGTCCATAACCAGTAGAAAGTCGGCTTACCGATGCTATCTGATGAACAATGACAGCTATAGCAACTATCGACCGAGGTATCATAACGGTATGTAGCCGGGATGAGGTAGCTGACGACGGGAAGAAGGGATTAATTCGCTGAGGCGATCGCGCCGAGTGGATCTGGAATATAATACGAATGCAACTAGAAAATCGCTCGAGGATCGACCACTCGTACAATGCCAAGAACTCGTCGAGGTTTAAACGACCCGCCGAGAGAAAAAGAGCGTCACTGAAATACGGAGAAGCAATGCTTCTTGCAGGGTTCTATTTCCAGTCATTTTTTCTTATAACAGATCACAACAGGTTGAAATGGGTACATAGGAGAGGATTTGTAAAGCAATCAGTTTATTTTAGAGAATGCTTCATTTGGTTAACAAATGTTTCACTTGTGAGACATTTCTGTAAACGTTGAAAAACATATCCTGTGGAAAGAAAGAGAAACGTTTCCAGGTAACTTAAAAACCGTGTTTTGCATGAGATGGAATGATGCGAATCCTATGATTAAGACATGCAATCAATTGTTCTACACCAGCAATGATCAAACCCATGCAAAATCCATGCAGAACCCATTCCTCTTCAAAAATCCTATGCAAACTGGATACAGAAAGTGCGAAAAACCCATGCACACCCATGCATATCCATGGGTGTGCATAGGTTTCGCATGGATTCACGATTGCTGGTATAGAACTGTTGATTTGGGAAAGTCGTGCTTTGCTTGTGCACGCATGTCTTCATCGTGGGACTCGCATCTTTCTATCCCGTGCAAAACATGGGTTTCCTCAATTCTAGCTAGAAATAATGTCACATGGAAATTTACAAGAGGAAAGCTCAATGCAGTTCTCAAAAAGATAGCTCATAGCTCGCAGAAAGCAGTCAAAATGCATGTAAATTGCAGTACACGGAAAAACAAATTTTGCATTTTCTAGTGGTGAAGTAACGTCTGCCTTGACCGCGAAATAGGAAAAAGGAAAATGAAGGTTTGAGAAAGTAGCTGTAATGAGGTTGAAGAAGACTGATTGGGGTGGTCAATCATGGCACAACTGTGAGTTTGGAGGGGGAGGGGTGGGGGAAGGGTAAAGGAGTGGAGGAAGAGATGTCTTATAGCTATAAATATCATGTATTCCGACGATGTTTTATTCGTAGCTTCTCGTTAGGGTTTCCTTGAGCATTCGAAGGAGTGGCTGAGAAGTCGTTCCATAAATGGAGTGCCATATATACGCCTTATTCCTTGAACCGCTCTGGCGACATGCAAACTCCTAATAAGTTCCGTAGAACCGGATGTCAACATGGAAGCCCAGACTTGAGGAAATTAGGGTTAAAAAGAAGGCTTCCAATCAACGTGAGAAGTGCCAAATGTGTAGAAAATTGCAAAAATCTGAAATGATTAGTCCGGACATTTACTGAACAGTAAAAGTTACTAGTGGAGGAGGTGATTAATTTGCAGCTGTTTGGTCATTGTGTTACTGCCTTGTCACAATGTTTGCAATGCGGCTAGGATCGCTACATTAGTATAGTTCTCTTCAAAAACGATTATAGTTGAATAATTGCGCTTATGATTCACATTTTTCGGCTGCCTCTCTGAATAAGGCACTATTTTCTTCACGTTCTCTCTTTCACTACTACCTTCACAATTGTGTTCTCCGGTGAAACACACCGAAAAGCTCTAATGGGCACGCTCGAAGGAAAGGCCCCCAAACACACTGGATATATGGGCTGCAAATAGTCGTGGGATGAGAAAGCTGCGATGGACAAACATGGATTTTTATATGAGATAATTCGCTCAGAAAAAGGTGCACTTCTGAAGCAAATCTCTGTTGAAAATGGTGAAAGTTTTTCTTTTTACTTTACAATAATTGCTGGTTTTTATAGGAAAATGGGAGGGATTCTATTGTAAACATTGGTTCACTATTACTAACAAATGTTTCGATTGTGCATAAAAGCTTCATTATGAGTTTAAATCACTCGAATCAGAGGTTAATTCCCCGTATCGGTTTTTTTGTGACGAAAAAGCGGCACTAGCAAGTATACAAGCAGTGGCGGACGGGGGGGATGCGCCCCCCCCCGAGAATGGGTCGCCAAATTTTCGAAATTACTCAACAATACAAATAAAAATCTTGTATCAGTTTCTTTTTAGTTGTTTATTTTTATTATTGTTTTTAATATAATTTTTATTTATTATTTGTCATTATAATTAATATTTTTATTAATTTTATTTTCCATCTGGGTCCCCAAAGCGGCGGAGACCTTACTTTTTTCCCACACCCCCCCCCCCCCCCTTCCGCCCACTTTCTGCGTCCGCCACTGATACAAGGAAAATAAACGAGAAAAATATGAGGAAAACAAAACTTTGGGAAAAGGGAGCAAAAGTGCTTCCGGAAAAGCGGAATATTTCCAATGAGAGCAAAAGTTTTGGAATGAGTGGATTCGTGTAGTTCTGCGTGTGCTCATTTTCCTAAATTCGTGCACGAACGAATCGCAGTCAGAATTTAAATTAGTCGATTCGAACATATTGATTAGGAAAAAATACGAAGGAATATTCTAAGAACAGTGTGAATTGATGCTAATGAGCAATTAGGACTAAGCCTTATTTTGTAAGAGTTATCTTGATGCCATAGACCTTGATTCGTTCCATTAATTCAAGTATTACACAACTTAGAACCCAACTCAGGAAGTTCGAATAGCTACGTGAAACACAAAGAAAAACCTCCTTTCTCTATTCTCTGATCTTTCACTTTACTTCAAAGCTTTGCTGCTTTCTCTTTTTCAAACTTATAAAGTTTCTATTCAAAATCATATACTCGAATTCGAACTCATCCGATACATTATTCGGTCATAACTCGAACATCAACTGAAAAATTCGACCCAGAGCCTAGACCCAGAGTATCATCAGAATATTGCAGCGAGTGTAAAATGCAACTGAACAGCTGAATTTCTCAAGCATTCTGAGAATTTTCCTGGATAGAAACTGGATAGCAAAGATAGAACATTGTGGATGTGTCAAATAGCTAAGAACGTGTGGCGGATCTTAGCCAACCCGCTTGCGCACGAAAATCGCCGAGAATTTCGGTGATAAGCGCTGTAGCGAGAGTGACCGGCTTGAGTTGCAAGACGCAGATGTCCAGGCTTGATCCTGATCGCCTATCATCGGCGAGAGAAACAGCGAGTTGACAGCACCTTCGCAATCGCGCTTCGATGCAGCTTCAAAGGTTGTTGCGTGGGGCTGGCGATGGAACGAATACTTGTCGAGAGACTTCTACGAGGGCTTACAGTTTACGTTTCACGACCCTTTTTTCTATATTTAAGAATTGTATGAGAAGAGCATCGTGGCCGGTTAAAGCCTTCTTAGCCTTGCACTGCCTTTATTTTATTCGGTGAAGTTAATTAGCCATAAGCAAATGACTAGAAAATCATAGCCGAAGTTGACCTCTGAATCTCACTCAGGATCATCATTTATAACATAAAAGGCCAAAGAAACACGTGGAAATTGAACCAATATAATAGTTGGACACTTCTCTCCTTTTTTCGATTTCATTTTTGTTATTTTCCATATTTTCTATTCGTCCATCATGTTTCCGAGACATGTTTGTCGGAATAGCTCCAGTCATACCAACAGAAGCAGTGCTGATCTATTAAACAAAGCGACGTAAGGGGACTAGAGCGCTAGTCATATTGTTCCAATGACGCGGCGGCACTCATACACGCCGGTAGTCCAGAGGCGCAGACTGCTAGGCGAAATGGCCGATTTTTAGGGACTCAGGCACGTTCGTTTCGGGACTCGCCACCAACGACGCTTCTGGATCTCGCGCATTCACGGCATGGCGATTTCATCACCTTCGCTGGCCGTCTCGCAACACAGGAGTGAGGGAGTGTTTAGTAGCTTTCAGGCTGCACAATATACGAACCACTCCTCCATTATTGCGGTGCTTTAGGCACCTCCATTGAAGTGATGAGCGAGTTCTATAAGAACTCTGCAGCGTCTCGGAAATTGCGTGGTGGCTGCATTTACGCGGTCGGCTCATTTGTGGGATGCTACTGCTGCATTCCCTGTTGAGGCCTCGATGCGATTGTGCAGTCACGATATCCGTTCATTTCGAGAAAGCTTGTACACTGACATATACTAACACATAGCATACAGATCAAACGCTTCAATACAGCAAGGCATGACATTGTGTGGCCAATCAACCAATAACGAATAGTTAATCAAAATTCCTGAACAACTCCCAAGCCTTTACCATTACTCTCAAGATTTAAAGGGGGTACGGGTGCTCCGATAGAAAACAGGTGTGGCGTGGCCCAAAAGTGGTGAAAACGCTAGCATACGGCTTCGCCGATGGAGAACTGGCTTGGTTTGGCCTAATTGTGAGGAAAATACCAGAAAAAGGGTTGACCAACGGTTGAAGGGCCATTGTTGCCCAATTGTGTGGAGTACACCTGCGTACTGGTCCGCCATCATAGGATTGGCTCGCTCTGGCTCAATAATGTGGAGAACGCCAGGATCTGGACCCACTGATGGAGTAAGGGTCCAGTGTGTCCAGTGAAGGAAACAGCAGAATTCTGGTCCACCAATAGAGGAAGGACCCGCCGTGGGCCAATGGTGTTGAGAACGCCAGGATATGGGCTCGATTTGGTCCAATAGTGTGGAGAATCTCGGGATGCGAGTTCGCCCATGGCGAAGGGACCCGGCTTGGCCTGTAAAGAAGATACAGAATGCGGGCCCTCAGATGGAATAAGGTCCTCCACGGCCCAACGGTGTGGAGAACCATGGTACGGGTCCGGCAATATAGGATTGGTGCGGTGTGGCTTAATAACATGGAGAACGCCTGCAGACGAGCCTTTTTGAAGTTATTTCGTTTTGTGAAGATGTTTATCTAGTCGTTTAGATGTAGATTCGTTATGTTACTCTAGTTGTGTTGAGTTTGTTTTTTTCTCTTCCTATTCTGAATTGGTTGCTTTATCTCTTGGTCTTTGCTTTGATCTATATCCATTTGGATCTCTAGTTGGCGGGAAGGCTCCCCATAAAAGGGCGCCTACAACACCTCAGGGGCCTTGACTTGATACTCGCCTATTGGGAGCACAATATTTTTGCTGCCGTCAGTTTATTCTTAATAAATTGTTCTGTGTTCGTTCTGGTTGGCTGCCTCTGAACCTACTGGTCAATACCTGTGGTATTTTATTCTGAATTCCTAGACAATATCGACTCGCCCAGGATAGGGATCCACTAATGGAGAAAGGGTCCGCCGTGGCCCAATGGTGTGGGGAACGCCAGGGTACGGGCCCGCCAATATAGGATGGGTCCGCTGTGACTCAATAAAGTGGAGAATACTAGGACACCGTCCAGCCGACGGTAAGCGGGTTCGCTGTTGCCCAAGAGTGAAGATGACGCCAGAATACGGTGGTAGGGATTTGTTTAGTGCGAAACTTTTGCACGTTGTCCAAGTGGCTGCCCCACCCCCACTTTCTGGCTTCCCAAACGAGCGCTAATCTCCATAAATTCTAGAAGCTTCATGGAAATTCAGTTGATTGATTGGTTTGAATTAGTTTTGCTGGGAATTTCCAGGCTGACATCAAAGGCTGAAATTGCTTCTTTAAATGAGACAAATTTCCGCCTATTTTGAATTACTCTATTTGTTTCTTGAGGTTCAAAATGCAAATAAGCGCTAACATGGAGATAAATTATAAAATTTATCATCCTACTATATTGAAAGATTTGGTCGCTAATCCCCGAAAACACTTCCGTTACTGCGCGTCGACTCTCAGCGCATTGTCGATACCCAGTGTTGTGATGAGTACTTTAAAAAAGGGGCATCTGGCCTAAATTTCCACATTGTCCGCTTGTTTAGTCAGAGATCTTTATCTTTCTTGTTATAGGGTGACACCTCCCTAAGGGCCGGCGTAGGTTTTAGGCTACCTTGCACCTGGGATTATCGATTAGTTTATCGATTATATCGATTTTATTGATTTTTCGCTAATTTTGCCCCAGGCGTGGCGAAGATATGTCTACTGGGGTATGTCAGTACACTGAACACGAATATGATAACCGTTTCGTACGGCACTATCGATTTATCGATTTTATTGATTTTTCGCTAATTTTGCCCCGGGCGCGGCGAAGACGTGGCTACTGGGGTATGTCAATACGCTGAAGACGAATATGACAACCGTTTTGTACAGCACTATCGATTTATCGATTTTATTGATTTTCGCTATTTTTGCCCCGGGCGCGTTGAAGACATGGTTACTGGGGTATGTCAACACGCTGAACACGAATATGACAACCGTTTCGTACGGCACTATCGATTTATCGATTTTATTGATTTTTCGCTAATTTTGCCCTGAGCGCGGCGAAGACATGGCTACTGGGGTATGTCAATACGCTGAACACGAATATGACAACCGTTTTGTACAGCACTATCGATTTATCGATTTTATGGATTTTCGCTATTTTTGCTCCGGGCGCGTTGAAGACATGGTTACTGGGGTATGTCAATACGCTGAAGACGAATATGACAACCGTTTTGTACAGCACTATCGATTTATCGATTTTATTGATTTTTCGCTATTTTTGCCAGGACCCGAGCAAAGGCGGGTACACAGTCTAGTAATAAAAATTTAAAAAAATAATGGTGAAACTAAACAACTGGATTGAAAGAATCAAACAGATATAAGATTTTTTTAATCCAGCCATTCTAAGGGGTGAGGGGGGCTCCCTGCAAATCCGATTTAGAGCCCAATAATCCTAATAATGTCGATTAACGTTACAACATAATCCTAGCACATGGTTTTGTTTCCTGACATGGTTTTGAAACGAAGTGGTAGCGCTGTTCCCATCAGTTGGGGTTTTTCCTTGATTTTTACTGGGCCAGTGGTAAACATGCGCCGGTCTCAGGTGAAGAGGCACACGGGTCCATTGGTCGGGATTTTCCAGAGGTGCTGGTCTCTGGTAAAGGGGCAGATGGGTCGTTGGCCAGAATTTTCCCGTCAGTGGTAAACAGGTGCTGGACTCTGGTAAAGGGGCACACGGGTTTTTGGTCAGCACTTCCCTTGGGTTCGACTGGACCAATGGTAAACAGGCGCCGGTCTCAGGTAAATAGGCACACGGGCCCGTTGGTCAGGACTTTGCCTTGGGTTCCATTGGGCCAGTGGTAAACAGTTGCTGCTCTCAGGTAAAGGAGCACGGGTCCGTTGTTCAGAATTTTCCCGCCAGTGGTAAACAGGTGCTGGCCTCTGGTAAAGGGGCACATGGGTCGTTGGTCAGAATTTTCCCGTCAGTGGTAAACAGGTGCTGGTGTCTGGTAAAGGGACACACGGGTCTTTGGTCAGCACTTCCCTTGGGTTCGACTGGGCCAGTGGTAAACAGGTGCTGGACTCTGGTAAAGGGGCACACGGGTCTTTGGTCAGCTCTTTCCCTTGGGTTCCACTGGGCCACTGGTAAACAGTTGCTGGTCTCAGGTAAAGGGGCACACGGGTCCGTTGGTCAGAATTTTCCCGCCAGTAGTAATCAGGTGCTGGTCTCTGGTAAAGGGGCACATGGGTCGTTGGCCAGAATTTTCCCGTCAGTGGTAAACAGGTGCTGGACTCTGGTAAAGGGGCACACGGGTCTTTGGTCAGCTCTTTCCCTTGGGTTCCACTGGGCCACTGGTAAACAGTTGCTGGTCTCAGGTAAAAGGGCACACGGGTCCGTTGGTCAGAATTTTCCCGCCAGTGGTAAACAGGTGCCGGTCTCTGGTGAAGGGACACACGAGTCGTTGGTCACCACTTTCCCTTGGGTTCGACTGGACCAATGATAAAAAGGCGCCGACCTCAGGTAAAGGGGCACAAGGGTCCGTTGGTCAGGATTTTCCCTTGGGTTCCACTGGGCCAGTGGTAAACAGTTGCTGGTCTCAGGCAAAGGGGCACACGGGTGCGTTGGTCAGGATTTTCCTTTGACTGCGACGCTGTCAGCAGCAAAGTTCCAGGTAAAGGGGCACACGTGCCGCGCCGGTGTCAGGTGAAGGGGCGCACGTGCCGCGCCGGTCTCAGGTAAAGGGGCACACTTGTCCACTGCGCGTATTTTCCCTTGGGTTTGACTGGGCTAGTGGTAAAGTAGCGCTGGTTTTAGGTAAAGGGCCGCACTGGTACATTGGTCGGAACTTTTCCTTGAGTTCAACTGGGCCAGTAGTGAATTGGCGAGGTCTGTTGGCCGGGATTTTCCCTTGAGTCCGGCTGGCTGGCTCAGTGGTAAAGCGGCGTTGGCTTCAGGCAAAAGGCAACACGTGTTCATTGGTCGTCAACAAAAAGAACGTCGTGGTCTTCAAAAATTTCAATCAGTCAATTTTGGCATTTTGTGACTCCTCGACAAGCTGTTTGCTACTGTTTAGTTTGAGTTTCTCAAAATCTGAGGGTTGGTTCTATTCAGACAGGTGTTGAGACTGAATGAAATGCTTAATTAGGTTTGTCTGCAGACACTCTACTCGAACTCTAATACCAACAGTGACAGAATGCAGTGAAACTTTGGGCCGAGGAACTCACGGGGTTACTATCTCGCGCAAAAGCCTAGACAATAACTTGCGAACCCACCTAATGTGTCTCACCAACCCCGTGGACCAACTCCACTACTAGAATCTCAGGCAAAAGTCTACAAAATAACTTACGCACCCACCTCATGTATCTCGCCAACCCCGTGGACCACCTCCGCTACTAGAAACTCAAGCAAAAGCCTAGACAATAATTTACGCACCCACCCCATGTATCCCGCCAACCCCGTGGATTGCCTCCCTTCCATGAAACTCAGGCAAAAGTCTAGAAAATAACTTGCGCACCCACCTCATCTACCTCGTCAACCCCGTGGACCACCTCCCTTTCCAGAAACTCAGGCAAAAGTCTAGAAAATAACTTGCGCACCCACCTCATTTATCTCCGCGACCCCGTAGATTACCCCCTTTCCAGAAGCTTAGGCAAAAACCTGGACAGTAACTTGCGCACCCACCCAATGTTTCTCGCCAACCTCGTGGACCACCTCCACTACTAGAAACTCAGGCAAGTCTACAAAATAAGTTGTGCACCCACCTCATGTATCCCGCCAACCTCGTGGATCATCTCCCTTTCCAGAAACTCAGGCAAAAGCCTAGACAATAATTTACGCACCCACCCAATGTATCCCGCCAACCCCGTGGATTGCCTCCCTTCCAAGAAACTCAGGCAAAAACCTGGACAGTAACTTGCGCACCCATCCAATGTTTCTCGCCAACCCCGTGGACCAACTCCACTACTAGAATCTCAGGCAAAAGTCTACAAAATAACTTACGCACCCACCTCATGTATCTCGTCAACCCTGTGGACAACCTCCCTTACTAGAAACTCAGGCAAAAGTCTAGAAAATAACTTACGCACCCTCCTCATGTATCCCCCCAACCCCGTGGATTACATTCCGTTCCAGAAGCTCAGGCAAAAGCCTAAACAATAATTTACGCACCCATCCCATGTATTCCGCCAACACCGTGGATCACCTCCCCAAGTATCCCACCAATCTCATGAAGCATCTTCGTTTCCTAAGCTTAAGCGAAAAATAACCAATAACTTATGCTCCTACTCATTTATCCCATCAACCCTGTTGATCATCTCCCTTCCCTAGGCCACGTGGATTTGAGTATTGATCACTTTCTTAATCATCACTTAGAACTATTTTGGTTTAACTTAAATGAGCCACGTCGTGTCGGTGAATATCGGTGAGTAATGACAAAGAAGATTGGTGGAAATAGGCGGTCGTGATGCTTATTTTCTTCTCACAATAATTTGTTTTCAGTTTTTGTTCAAAACTTTGGGAGAGTATAAAGTTTTTAGAATGAGTTTGGTTTGAACTAGAAGGATGGGATAGTCACATACAGTGGTAATGCTGAGGGTGCGTTTGTATGATTGGCTTACTGAGTTATTGACCGAGTGGTTTGTACAATACAAAAGCAGTTGTGTTCTGTATTTCACGCAGTCCTTGGTATGCTCGCTGCTCGCGAAAGACAGAGATAGAAACAACAAAACAAATTGATTCACGGATTCTGTGAGTTATCTCTCATTCGCTACGCTATGTGCTCTTTTTCCACTGAATAATGTTATATGTAGATATACATACATATGCAGTTGTGAGGTAGTGTAGCTCGAGTGGAGGGTGTGAATCTCACACGACCTGTTGGCGCGCATACGGAAAGTAGCACAATAACGTGGTTTACGGGGCCACTAGTACATCTAAAAATATGTCTGCAGAAGGTGAAAAAGAAGGAAAACATTCCTTCGACAGAGGGAGGCAGCTAGGTAGTGCTTAACTTGAACCATCAGCCGTGTGATTTGGCAGGGGTGGTAGTAACCCTCCTTGAACGGCGAAGAAACGATGAGCAGAAGGTCGCCGTAAACTGTCAGCTCTGGTTTGCAACCATGAACTATCTAGGATCTAACTGACAACTGTGGTTTTTGAATGATGAGGCTCTTGCAAAAACTTCAAACTCTTAGAAGTTTCGAACCTTCACAGATGAGATACTCGTTGTCCCCGAAGTATGCTGACATACCTCTGAACCATGGATTCCAGTGCTAACGGGACCTTATGTGACCATTATACCCCAAGCGGCATGTGAATCTCTTCCGCGTAACCTAACTTTGATGTGTTAAGCTCACAACTGTAACTGCCTGCCCATAAAATATGTGGGATTTAATCTGAGAAGGTGTAAGGCTCAGCTGTCAAAATCATCAACCAGGAAATCGGAGTCATCGATGATCTTCTGCGAAAAGACATGGTGATCGAGACAGTGGGAACATCGATCAGCGGGGTGTACATGGAAATGCGTCTTCACCGAAAAGGAGTCAGTGCACGCTCGACTGGCTACAACGATGAACTCAAACCGTGAGCAAAAAGTCCTCTGGAGGACTTCTTCGCGAAGCGATCGCCGTCTGCGTCTCGCTCGCCGCACACTCTTTCGCTCCCCGTTTCCTCGTCGCTTCATACTTTCAGCGAGCTCAGGGTGACGGTGACCTCATAGCTCGATTTCGAACTGTGAGTTTACCTGCAAGTATGGTCCCCGTTTCGTCATAGTATTTAAAGGCAGTAAGAGCCGAAATCCTCGCTCCGAGCTGAGGTGCGCGTGCTGAAGTACAGACTCAACCCATCATAAATGTCAAACAAACACAGAGAATGATGGCTTA